>JAVJIF010033893.1:0-109786 GCA_038442645.1 Agave tequilana | reverse complement strand
AAGCATATATCAATATAACCAAAAGTATATCAAGCAATTAATGAATATGAACAATAAAAGCATGAAAGATATAAGCACAAGTGAGAGATAGAGAGAGCAATCGCAAACACGGGAGATTTGTTTGAGGTTCGAGCACTCTTGCTCTATGTCCCCGCCTCAACACTATGAAGGATTTTCACTAGAATCGATCCCACCGGATCACTCGATGCCGCAACACCTACAACGCGTTCACAATAGAACTCCTTGGACTCACTAGTCCCTCTCTTGTTCTCACAAGAACTTCACACGCAAGCACACTAGTTTGCCGAGGCCGCACCTCTACACCGAGCTCCCATAAGAACTCGAAACAACATGAACCCGCAAGTTTGCCTCCTCAAATTCAAAGATGAACACTTTGGTGATCTCAATACTTTGATCACCTAAAACTCTCTCACAACAAAGATCCCTGTGGGATTGATATAGCAATGGATAGCTGAAATATGTGTAAGAAAAAACTTGGATAGTATTTGTGGTGAAAAACTCAAGAAATCTCTTTATCAAAACACTTTTGAAAAACTCTCCATTTGATATAGAAATATTTGGCTCTAAAACAAGTGGATAAACACTTAGAAGTGTAGGAAAAATTATCTTGAAAACCACTTAAAATCTTATAGAAAACAGCCCAAAACAGCCCCATATAAATAGGCTCCAAAAACTAGCCGTTTGGGACAACTCAGCAGACTTTTCTGCTGTCGATCGACCGCTTGGTGGACCGGCGAAATGTCAAATTTCTGACCGTTGTGCCATCGGTCTACCAGTCGGTCGATCGAGGTCTGGATACAGAGAGCAGACTCTGCCGGTCGACCGCCTGGTTGACCGGGGCCAGATCCAGAGAGCAGAACTCTCAGCGGTCGACGGGTCGGTCGACTGGCCCTCCAGCCAAACAAGGCCGTGCATGTTTGTGCACATCGGTCGACCGCCTGGTCGACCGACCTCTGGCATGGTCAACCGTGCGGTCGACCGGCAGAAGGCCAGAACACAGGTTTTAAGGATTTAAAACTTAGTCTTTTTACCTTCAATAAAATCCCATAAATTCTCATAAATTCTACAAAAATAAGTTCATTTATATACTTTGATATTCAAATATGTTTGATTAAAAATTAAAACATATTACAAACATTTTGAACTATTTTTGTAATATAGAATTTTGCCTCAAATAAAAACTGTATTTTTCAAAATGATTTTTCAAAACTTTTTCAAATAAAACAAGATATTCTAAACACTTTTGAAGATAAGTGTGTATGGATATGATCTACTACACATTTATGATGAAATATTCATATTTTTGATAATAAGTTCTAAAATAAGTTTTGATAAAATACATGTATATTTTTAAGCTTAAAAACAAAACCGATATTTTTCAAAACGAAAACTTTATTATGAAAACACATACAAATCTTGTGTGTGAGTGTATATGAACATGAGCAATCCACCAACTAATCTATCCTTTACATTTTATCTAAAAATAAAATCTTGACACTTACAAACACGACACAAGTCTTCTTGGAAATCTTCTCTTGAAGGTCTTCTTCTCCTTCTTGAGTTGGTCTAAATCTTGATCCAATGTGCTAGACTCCTCTTGAGTACTTGATGCAATCTTGATAGATGAGCTCCTGAATCAACGCGTGCTACCTCCAAAACTTTGACTTCGAATCTTTTGTTGAAGCTAAGCACCTACTAAAATCTTGATCAAATATCTAATACTAATTAAACACAAGATTATTAGTACTATAACTACATGAGTTAATTATCACCAAAACTAGAGTGATGGGCCTTCGGCCAACAATCTCCCCCTTTTCGATGATGACAAAACTCATGGAGTTATATATGCATGGATTAAAGTTAAGCTTCATAGAAGCTCCCCCTAACTCATGCATAACAATAAACAAATAGATATTCAATGAAGTGCATAAAACTAAACAAATATATATGCATAAACAAGGTGAGAGAAACATGTATAAATTAAGAATTCTTCTCCCCGAAAACCTTTTCCCCTTTTGTATAAACTTTCAAAATCCTGCTCCCTCTTTTTGTATAAACATAAAATATAGAACATGCATAAACTCAATATATGCATAAACTCAATTTCTAAATATGTATATACAAACTTAAAATCATTTCTCCCCCTTTTGTCAATCATCAATAAAGGGGTGAAAAACAAATCAACAATAAAGATATATGCGATATATATATTCATGAAGGGGAAGACATTAAGTTAGCTTTCCTGCATACATGCATTACATGAAGAAGGGATGACAAAACTTAACTCACATAAAGCATAATATATAATGTATAAGCGGAGATGTTAAGCTACCCCTGCACACGTGTATCACATAAAGAAGAGATGTCAAGCTCCTAAATATAAGATACACTCAACATGAATCTATATATGAAGAGATGTTAAACTCCCCTTGTATATAGGCAAGACATATCAAAACATTTTTAAAAAATCACTTTAAAGACAAATTTTGAATTTTTTAAATCAAATTTGAGATTCCATTTGTTAGTAAACAAAATTTTAAGATATCACAAGATTTTTGATACCAATTGAAATTGAAAATTTTTGATACCAATTGAAATTGAAACATTTGTAAATTTTGATACCAATGAAAGTAAAATATTTTATATTTTGATACAAATTGAAATATATGGTAAATTTTGATACCAGATAAAAAGTAAAACATTTTTTATACCAACTGAAATCGAAACTCAATTGAAATCAAAACATACTGATACCAATTGAAGTATATTGTAAATTTTGATATCAATTAAAAGGTAAAATATGAAGTATATTTTGATATCAATTGAAATACCAATTCAAAATAATGCATAAGCTCATTAAAATACCAATTGAGATACCAATTGAAATCAAGATTTAAGTCAAGCTTAGCATAAACATAATTTGTGCTTTAAACATGTAAGGATATTGTAAATCAAGCACAATCAAATCATATATATGTATGAAAATGAAAATACCAATTGAAATTGATATTATCTTAAATTTGAGGCATTTATATATAAGAAAACTTATATGAGTATACAAAAGTAGAATTTAATGAAGTTCATGTGTATAACTCATAACTATCCACCCTAATCATGCACCTGTTAAAAAGATTTTCAATTAGAACATACAAGGCATGGTCACCCAACCATCCGCCCTATTAGTGTAGAAGTTTTCAAAAATATGATTTGAAAATAGTTATAAATTGAAAATACTACCAAATGAAGAATAAATAACTAGATTAAAGTAATTTTAAAAAAACTAATTAAAGATCCTTCATATATGAAAACAAATCATATATCCCATGAAATATGCTAAAAAACACAAGAGTTGAGACTCATAATTATAAGGTTCATAAATGCTCATGAAAATAAGGTCATGAGAAAAAAAAAAAAATGTGAGTGTACAATAATCAAGTGAGTAGCATATTCATGAAAATAATCAATAAAGCTGAAACATCTAAACATATGAAAATCATAAAAATTATTTTTCATTAAAATTAAACTTCAAGGTATATGTATGTTCTATCAAAACTAAAAATATACATATATAAGCCAAACACAAACGAGTCCATAATAGAATTTGCATGAAGGAAAGTGACTCAAGGGTCTACATGTATATTTATAAGTTTAGATAAAAGCAACATATACATGAAGCAAAACATATACAGAAATAGAGAAAAATAATGTAAATGAGAGAATCATCAAAACTAGGTTATACATGTACATGTAATGGGTACAAGTGAGCAATGAGACACAAACATATAAAAATCAAGTGTAGCTCACTACTTGTACAGGTATATACACAAGTTTTAATGAAAACTACATCTAAACAAGTATTCTCCTTATGAAATATAAAAACAAAAACATACTAAAAATATTTATATAGAAGCATGTAACTAAACTGAGAGTTTAGAGATAGTTACCAAACCATACGCACTATTCTCTAAGTCTCCAAAACATGGTGGTCCTCCACCAAACTTTCTTAATAGTGATGCATCAATAAGGTATGTACACCTAGCTCTTGCATCCACCACCAAGGCACCATATCTCTCACGTCATGTGAGAGCCCTCACCTACATCAAATACAAGTGGTGGGGATGTTAGTACCCATTTTCTTTTGGGTTCATGGGGGTTAGCATCATAAGGAACCCAAACATTTTTATTAGCAAAATTTATAGAATTTACCTTATCATAACAAAACTTTGCTAAGTGGCTTTTGCGGCCAAAATGTGTACATTTGTACACTCTAGCAGCACATGAGAATCAGTGTAACCATGGTGTACAAAGTGTGCATATGTGTGCCGTGGGTGATGTGCATGAACATGTGGAGCTCGTTTCTTTTGAAATAAGGTTTTCAATCTATTATGATTGAATGCACAATTGCTTAAAGTTGAGCTCAAACAATTTGTTCTATTTTTCAAAAATTGAATCTCATTTTTATCAATAGTAGAAGGAAAAGCATGGTGAGAATGAGAATCAACACTCTTTTTCTTTTTAGAAATATTTTCCTTTTCTTTTGAAACAATTTTTCTTTTCAAAGAGTTGTTTTCATCCAAAGCAATCTCCTTTTCTTTTTCCACCAAAGAGATTTTATTTTTCAAAGGTTTATTTCCTTCACAAATATCATTTAGCTTAGAGGACAAGGAAATATTCTCCTTTTTCAACAAATTATTTTCTTTTGAAATGCATTCCAATTTATTTTGAAAGGAATCTTTTTTTTAATATGGAATCAAATTTATTTTTCAATTTCTTATTATCCTTTTTAAGCAAGTCATATTTTTCAAGAAGTTGTTGACAAAATGAAGCAAGATCATCATATGACAAGTCAACATCCTCATCAAGCTCGGATTTGGAATTTACGTCAAGGGGGTTATCCCTTGGACCGTGTAGCACAAGTTAGAAGCCTCACTTCCATCATCCGAGTCACGTCCCGCATAATATTGCTTTTGTTCACCAAAGGAGATTAAAGTGTTCCATACTACAAAAGCCGAATCAAAATTAGAAACCCTACATAAATAATCATCGTTTAGGGTACTTTTTAATGCATGGATGGCTTTTGTATTAGGCTGAAGATTTTTGCCATTTAAACAATATGAATCTTTAATAGTGGCAAAATAAACATGAATACCTAGGACTTTGAGGTACATTGACATCTTAACCTTCTAAGTTTGGATGTTAAGAATATCAAACATGGGAGGTGACATGAAATCCATGTGTATGTATAAATATTGTGATTAGCCAAAAATAAGGATCTTTAACTCTAGGTTGTTAGACCCAAATCAAGAGCACTAAGCTCTGATACTAATTAAAAATCACCTAGAGAGGGGATGAATAGGTGACTAGCTAATCTAATGATGAATTAAAGTGAATTAAAACTATTTATGCAGACTAAAAACTATTAAGCTAAACACAGCACGTATAACATAAGAGTGTAGCCGAATTCTTGGTGAAGGACTCTAGACTATCTCCTCAAGATTCCTCTAGATAAGAGTTGAGGTGCTGCTATGGCTCTCTTGGTTGAATACAAGTGTGAGCAAACAATCCCCAAGCATATATCAATATAAGCACAAGTATATCAAGCAATTAATGAATATGAACAATAAGAGCATGCAAGATATAAGCACAAGTGAGAGATAGAGAGAGAGCAATCGCAAACACAGGAGATTTGTTTCGAGGTTCGAGCACTCTTACTCTATGTCCCCGCCTTCAACACTATGAAGGATTTTCACTAGAATCGATCCCACCGGACCACTCGGTGCCCTAACACCTACAACGAGTTCACAATAGAACTCCATGAACTCACTAGTCCCTCTCACAAGAACTACACACGCAAGCACACAAGCTTGCCGAGGCCGCACCTCTACACCGAGCTCCCACAAGAACTCGAAACAACACGAACTCGCAAGCTCGCCTCAAATACAAAGATGAACACTTTGGTGATCTCAACACTTTGATCACCTAAAACTCTCTCACAAAAAAGATCTCTATAGGATTGATATAGCAATGGATAGCTAAGTACGTCTGAGAAAAAACTTGGATAGTATTTGTGGTGAAAAACTCAAGAAATCTCTTTTTCAAAACACTCTTGAAAAACTCTCCTTTTGATATGGAAATATTTGGCTCTAAAATAAGTGAAGATAAACACTTAGAAGTGTAGGAAAAAATATCTTGAAAACCCATTTAAAATCTTATAGAAAACAGCCCAAAACAGCCCCATATAAATAGGCTCCAAAAACTAGCCGTTGGGGATAACTCAGCAGACTTTTCTGCTATCGGTCGACCGCCCGGTGGACCAGTCAACGGTCAAATTTCTGACCGTTATGCCATCGATCGACCGGCCGGCCGACCGAGGCCTGGATACAGACAACAGAAGCTCTCTGCCGGTCGACTACCCGGTTGACCGGGGCAGATCCAGAGAGCAGAACTTTCTCGCGGTCGACTGGTCGACCGGCCCTCCAGCCAAATAAGGTCATGCACATCGGCCGACCGCCCAGTCGACCGACCTCTGGCGCGGTCGACCGGTAGAAGGCCAGAACACAGGTTTTAGGGATTTAAAACTTGGTCTTTTTACCTTCAGTAAAATCCATAAATTCTCATAAATTCTAAAAAAATAAGTTCATTTATATACTTTGATATACAAACATGTTTGATTAAAAATCAAAACATATTACAAACATTTTGAATTTTTTTTGTAATATAGAAGTTTTACCTTAAATAAAAAACTGTATTTTTGAAAACGATTTTTCCAAAACTTTTTCAAATACAAAAACAAGATATTCTAAACACTTTTGAAGATAAGTGTGTATGGATATGATCCACTACACATATATGATGAAATATCTATGTTTTTAATAATAAGCTCTAAAATAGGTTTTGATAAAACACATGTATATTTTTAAGCTTAAAAATCAAACCGTATTTTCAAAACGAAAACACTATTATGAAAACACATATAAATCTTGTGTGTGAATGTATATGAACTTGAGCAATCCACTAACTAATCTATCTTTTATATTTTATCTAAAAATAAAATCTTGACACTTATAACATGACACAAGTCTTCTTGAAAATCTTCTCTTGAAGTCTTCTTCTCCTTCTTGACTTGGTCCAAACCTTAGTCCAATGAGCTAGACTCCTCTTGAGTACTTGATGCAATCTTGATGCGCGAGCTCTTGAATCAACGCGTGCTAGCTCAAAAACTTTGACTTTGAATCTTTTGTTGAAGCTAAACACCTACTAAGATCTTGATCAAATATCTAATACTAATTAAACACAAGATCATTAGTACTATAACTACATGAGTTAATCATCATTAAAACTAGAGTGATGAGCTTTCGGGCCAACAATCTTCCCCTTTTTTATGATGTCAAAGCTCATGGAGTTATATATGCATGGATTAAAGTTAAGCTTCATAGAAGCTCCCCCTTAACTCATGCATAACAATAAACAAATAGATATTCAATGAAGTGCATAAAACTAAACAAATATATATGCATAAACTAGGTGAGAGAAACATGGATAAATCAAGAATTCTTCTCCCCGAAACCTTCTCCCCTTTTGTATAAACTTTCAAAATCCTTCTCTCTCTTTTTGTATAAACATAAAATATAGAACATGCATAAACTCAATATATGCATAAACTCAATTTCTAAATATGCATATATAAATTCAAAGTCATTCTCTCCCTTTTTGTTAATCATCAACAAAGGGGTGAAAAACAAATCAACAATAAAGATATATATGCGGTATATATATTCATGAAGGGAAAGACATTAAGTTAGCTTTCCTGCATACATGCATTACATGAAGAAGGGATGACAAAACCTTAACTCACATAAAGCATAATATATAATGTATAAGCGGAGATGTTAAGCTCCCCCTGCACACGTGTATCACATAAAGAAGAGATGTCAAGCTCCTAAATATAAGATACACTCAACATGAATCTATATATGAAGAGATGTTAAACTCCCCTTGTATATAGGCAAGACATATCAAAACATTTTTAAAAATCACTTTAAAGACAAATTTTGAATTTTCTTAAATCAAATTTTGAGATACCATTTGTAAGTAAACAAAATTTTAAGATATCACAAGATTTTTGATACCAATTGAAATTGAAAATTTTTGATACCAATTGAAATTGAAACATTTGTAAATTTTGATACCAATGAAAATAAAATATTTTATATTTTGATACCAATTGAAATATATGCTAAATTTTGATGCCAAATAAAAGGTAAAACATTTTTTATACCAATTGAAATCGAAACCCAATTTAAATTGAAACATATTGATACCAATTGAAGTATATTGTAAATTTTGATATCAATTAAAAGGTAAAATATGAAGTATATTTTGATATCAATTGAAATACCAATTGAAAATAATGCATAAGCTCATTAAAATACCAATTGAGATACCAATTGAAATCAAGATTTAAGTCAAGCTTAGCATAAACATAATTTGTGCTTTAAACATGTAAGGTATTGTAAATCAAGTATAATCAAATCATATATATGTTGAAAATGAAAATACCAATTGAAATTGATATTATTTGAAATTTGAAGCATACATATATAAGAAAACATATATGAGTTTACAAAAGTAGAATTTCATGAAGTTCATGTGTATAACTCATAAGTATCCACCTTAATCATGCACATGTTAAAAAGATTTTTAATTAGAGCGTACAAGGCATGGTCACCCAACCATCCACCCTTATAGGGTATAAGTTTTTAAAAATAGATTTGATAATATCTGTAAATTGAAAACACTACCAAATAAGGAATAAATAACTAGTTTAAAGTAATTTTTAAAAAACTAGTTAAAGATCCTTCATATATGAAAACAAATCATATATCCCTTGAAATATGCTAAAAAAACACAAGAGTTGACACTCGAAATCTATAAGGTTCATAAATGCTCATGAAAATAAGGTCATAATAAAACAAAAGAAATGTGAGTGTACAATAATCAAGTGAGTAGCATATTTATGAAAATAATTAATAAAGCTGAAAACATCTAAACATACGAAAATCATAAAAATTTATTTTTCATTAAAATTATACTTCAAGGTATATGTATGTTTAATCAAAACTAAAAATATACATACATATCCTAAACACAAACGAGTCCATAATAGAATTTGCATGAAGGTAAGTGACTCAAGGGTATACATGTATATTTATAAGTTTAGATAAAAGCAACATATACATGAAGCAAAACATATACAAAAATAGAGAAAAACAAGTGTAAATGAGGGAATCATCAAAACTAGGTTAGACAAGTACATGTAATGGGTACAAGTGAGCAATAAGGCACAAACATATAAAAATCAAGTATAGCTCACTATTTGTTCAGGTATAGACAAACGTTTTTATGAAAACTACATCTAAATAAGTATTCTCCTCATGAAATACAAAAACCAAAACATGCTAAAAATATTTATATAGAAGTATGTAAACTAAATTAGGAGTTTAGATATAGTTACTAAACCATACGCACTATTCTCTAAGTCTTCAAAATATGGTGGTCCTCCCACCAAACTTCCTTGATAGCGATGCATCAATAGGGTATGTATACCTAGGTCTTGCATCCACCGCCAAGGCACCATATCTCTCACATCATGTGAGAGCCCACACCTACATCTGGTGGGAATTTTGTTACCTATTTTCTTTTGGGTCCATAGGGGTTAGCGTCATAAGGAACCCAAACATTTTATTAGCAAAATTTATAGAATTTACCTTATCATAACAAAACTTTGCTAAGTAGCCTTTGCGGCCACAATGTGTATATATGTACACTCTAACATGCACATGAGAATGAGTGTGATCATGATGTGCAAAGTGTGATCATGATGTGCAAAGTGTGCATGTGCCGTGGGTGATGTGCATGATCATGTGGAGCTAATTTCTTTTGAAACAAGATTTTCAATCTATTATGATTGAATGCGCAATTGCTCAAAGTTGAGCTCAAGAAATTTATTCTATTTTTCAAAAATTGAATCTCATTTTTATCAATAGTAGCATGAAAAGCATGGTGAGAATGAGAATCAACACTCTTTTATTTTTAGAAATATTTTCTTTTTTTTTCAAAGAGTTATTTTCATCCAAAGCAATCTTTTTTTCTTTTTCCACCAAAGTGATTTTATTTTTCAAAAATTTATTTCCATCACAAATATCATTTAGCTTAGAGGACAAGGAAATATTCTCCTTTTTCAACAAATCATTTTCTTTTGAAATGCATTCCAATTTATTTTGAAAGGAATCTTTTTCTTTTAACATGGAATCAAATTTATTTTTCAATTTCTTAGTATCCTTTTTAAGCAAGTCATATTTTTCAAGAAGTTGTTGACAAAATGAAGTAAGATCATCATATGACAAGTCAACATCCTCATCAAGCTCGGATTCGGAATTTACCTCAAGGGGGTTATCCCTTGGACCATGTAGCACAAGTTGGAAGCCTCACTTCCATC
Organism: Agave tequilana; assembly: GCA_038442645.1. Lineage (NCBI taxonomy): Eukaryota > Viridiplantae > Streptophyta > Magnoliopsida > Asparagales > Asparagaceae > Agave > Agave tequilana. The sequence continues at coordinate 99,267 of JAVJIF010033893.1, read as the reverse complement.
GTCTGAGTCACTCCCGCATAATATTGCTTTTGTTCACTAAGGGAGATTAAAATATTCCATACTACAAAAGCCGAATCAAAGTTAGAAACCCTATATAAATAATCATCATTTAGGGTACTTTTTAATGCATGGATGGCTTTTACATTAGCCTCAAGATTTTTGCCATTTAAACAATATGAATCTTTAATAGTGGCAAAATAAACATGAATACTTAGGGCTTTGAGGTACATTGACATCTTAACCTTCCAAATTTGGATGTTAAGAATATCAAATATGAGAGGTGACATGAAATCCATGTGGGTATATAAATATTGTGATTAGCCAAAAATATGGATCTTTAACTCTAGATTGTTAGACCCAAATCAAGAGCACGAAACTCTGATACCAATTGAAAATCACCAAGAGGGGGGTGAATAGGTGATTAGCTAATCTATTGATGAATTAATGTGGAATTAAAACTATTTATGCAGACTAAAACTATTAAGTTAAACACACCACGTATAATACAAGAGTGTAGCCGAATTCTCGGTGAAGGGCTCTAGACTATCTCCTTAAGATTCCTCTAGATAAGAGTTGAGGTGCCGCTATGGCTCTCTTGGTTAAATACAAGCGTGAGCAAACAATCTCCAAGCATATATCAATATAAGCACAAGTATATCAAGCAATTAATGAATATGAACAATAAGAGCATGCAAGATATAAGAACAAGTGAGAGATAGAGAGAGCAATCACAAACAAGGGAGATTTGTTTTGAGGTTCGAGCACTCTTGCTCTATGTCCCCGCCTTCAACACTATGAAGGATTTCCACTAGAATCGATCCCACGGATCACTCGATGTCGCAACTCCTACAACGAGTTCACAATAGAACTCCTTGGACTCACTAGTTCCTTTCTTGTTCCCGCAAGAACTACGCACGCAAGCAGGCTGCACCTCTACACCTAGCTCCCACAAGAACTCGAAGCAACACGAACCCACAAGTTCGCCTCCTCAAATACAAAGATGAACACTTTGGTGATCTCACACCAAATTATTGTTATTGATTGACAAAATATAACGCTGAGGTTCAAAACAAATGAGTGAATAATTCGTGAGACCACATGATCTCGTAATCTGACAGATGTGATTTGTCCCCCTAGAAATGTGTCCCTTCGGTTTGATGGAGACGGCCGGGCGGTGTGGGCCACATGCACTTTTTCTATTTTCATTTCGACCACCTGTTATCTCACAATTTTACAAAACCGTGCAAATTTTCTCCAAAAGGAGATGATTTATTAGTCCAAAATAGCTAGTCTTGCATAAAAAGTACATGCAGTTTAATTTTGACATTCTAATCAGGTGTTTGGTTCAATCTCCGAAGATTACACGATGCCGAGTTAAGTTTGGTCTAAACCTAATGGTGACGGGTTTAGTCTTCTGGACTAGTGGATATTCAACTTGATCTTATTTACTCGTGGTTCATGAAAATGTTTTTCTTGTAAAGTCACTTAGAACTTTTTTTTAGAACTGGAATATTTTGTACAACAATTTTTAACGTGTAGTTAATTGAAACTTTTAGCTGTTGGAAATAATTCAACATATGTGCTCACATATGTGAATTAATGCGTATTGATTGAAGTCGAACCTGCACACAAAAAAATATAGAATTTCATAAATAGTGCAAGCTACCACGATAGCAAGTACCGCTCCGGGTCGTGATCAACAAAGACGGACTAGCGAGGGAAACGTTTTGTAAGTTCTCTTTCAAGTTACTCAAAATAGTTAAAGTTTTTCATTTGTTCTTTAAAAGAAAACAAAAAGTTATATTAAATTGTAAAAGTGGTAGGTTGGAGTAGATGGAGAAATAGAAAATGGAGTTACACAAAGAAAGTGAAAACGTGAATAAAGTTGAGAGTTGTTGATGATCTAAACTAAGAAATAAAAGAAAGGAAAAGAAAACTAAAGAACTTACCTATCTCTCCGGTCGATGACTTACCTGGAATCCTTCTCAACGATGACCTTTGCTTGAAGGCGAGAGAAGCATGATAGATGAGATCTTCCCCATTCCTAATCTACACTACGAAACGAAGCTGCAAGCTATACTACCATAGAAATGGTTTTTCATCACCATAGGACATCAACGACACTTACAAGGGCAAGACAACTTCATAGCTATTAGAGTCGTTTGGATTCATAAATACAGAAGAGAGAAGCAAAAAAAAAACACGAGTAGAAAAAGAAAACTTCAATTGAATTAAATAACAATAAAAGAAAGGAAGAATACTTACACCGATGTCACTCTCAGTACAAACATATTTCTTGTTCTCCCATGAAACTCTTCTTCTGTCTCAGTTACATAAAAAATAAAAATTACATTTAAAAGAGGAAAAAAACCTAAGTTAAACCTATACAAAAATATATTTTATTTTCTGCTTGATTGTGCTCTACACACTGAGAATTTGCAGGTATTTATAGTAAATATGGAACGGGAAGAGCGTCTAAGGATAGGGGAGAAAACGCTCCCCCAAATCTTACCAGATTGTCATGGATCCGCAACTTTGGCCGTGGATCCACGTCCTGGATGTGGTCAATTGGCCACATCTAGGGAGCGTGGCATCGTGGCATTCGTCCATTTTGGATTATCCCCCTTGGATTCTCTGTTTGGACTCTGTGTTTGACGTTATCCTCGGTTGATCTTTAGCTAACCAAAATGGATTTATAAAAATCCGAATGTTACCGGTCTTCATTTGGTGTTATTTTTTTGATTTTCTTTGATCTTTAGCTGAATATTTGCCCCAATCCCTGATTTGTTCTGAATGTGGTGATATCCTCATAAATCTTTAAGTTAACCGAATTGATTCACCTAGATCTGGGATCATCCTCAGTTAAACCAATAAATCCAATTAAATCTGATTTTAACTGGTTTTTATTTAATTTAATCCTTTTTCTATCCATAATTATCCTCTGCAAAATAGATATTAAGATAAGAAAAATAGCAGATTTATTACACGATAAATGTGAGAGTGTAATGAAAAGAATACAAAATATGTGTACGATTACACCCCTGAAAATATACCTAGAGGGGGGGTGAATAGGTGTATTAGCTAATCTAATGACAAATGATGCGGAATTAAAAACTAATTGCAACACACTATGTGTAACCAAAGAGTGTAGTCGAATTCTCCGTGAAGGGCTCTAAACTATCTCCTCTAGATTCCTCTAAATAAGAGTTGAGGTACTATTAGAAGCTCTCTTGATTCAACACTAGTGAGGGCACACAATTAATACCAAGCATATATATGATATGAACAATATGATGCAATGCAAGATATAAGAGAGAGTTTAGAGATAGTGGATCAAACGCAAACACCGAGATATGTTTTGAGGTTCGAGCCACTGCTCTATGTCCCCGCCTTTACACAGAAGGATTTTCACTATATGCCCACACAGGACCTCCCACATAGGGAACCTCCATCGAGAAATTTGAAACTACAAAGTTAGAGTACACAACTCTTCTCTCCAACACAATCACCTCTACACAAGAGGCAAGGCACAAAGCCAAAATAACAATCACCTTTACGCAAAGAGGGATAATGGCTCAAAGCCAAACCACAACCACAATCATCTCTACATAGACACTAAGCCAAACCACAATCTCCTCTACACTAGAGGGATGAACACAAACCCAAAGCACAACCTCCTCTACACTTAGAGGAATAGGCACAAACCCAAAGCAAAGAAGGGATTACAACTTGGTGATCTCAAAGACCACAAACAACTCTTGGTGATCACAATAGACCACAAACTATATTTCCCACAAAAATGTGATCCTATAAATAGAATAGAGATGATAACTCAAGTGTGAGAAAATAAGGTGTTTGAAAAATAAATCACAAAGAAAAATACTTGAGAAAAATACTAGAAGAAGATAGAAACAAATATCAAAACCAATTTCTCAAAGACTCTATTTTTCTTTTATTTTTCCAACCCTTGAAAACAAAATAAAAGATAAATCTTTTTGCCACAAAAACTCTTCAAAAACTTGCTGCTAAAACACTTGTATAGATGAAAAAATTTACTCTTAAAATCCTTGCTGAAAACAGCCCAAGAGAACTCCTGTATATAGGCCCCTAAATAAAAGAGCCGTTGGCAGCCTGAAAGGTCAATTTTGACCTTCTGGTCGACGCCCGGTCGATCGGCGCTACCCGAGACCTGGGTAGTTTTCGTCGGCCGACCGTGCGATCGACCGGCCTACTTGGCAGGCCTTTTTTTGTGCACGTCTCGTGCACATCGGTCGACCGACCACTAGTCCAGTCGACCGTCGGGTCGACAGCCAGCTGATCAGGCTGGGTTTTCAGAACAGAAAACTTGGTTATTTTAATATCAATAAAATCCCATAAAATTCTATAAATTTCACAAAAATAAGTTCTTATAAGATATTTGAATACCAAATATGTGTGACCAAAATCAACACATACTACAGACTATTTGAACTATTTTTGTGATATAAAATATTTGGCTTTAAACAAAAACCGTATTTGTCGAAAACCAAATTTTGAAATGGAAATCTGATTTTTTCAAAACTTGTATAATTACAAAAATAATATATTTAAACTCTTTTGAAGCATACTGTGTATAGATAGAATCCAATACACATGTAGTATATATATATCTATGTTTTTGACATAAAATCCAAATTAGGTTTTGTTAAATACAAAACTCTAAACAATGAATAGGATCATCAAAATAAGTTTTTCTAAGTATATGAAGCATATATGTATATAGATGAAATTTAATATACATTTAAACCATGTAAACTTGTTTTGATTATATCTATTCATGAAAACCATGTATATGTAGATACAAAATGCAAAAATCAGTTAAACCGAAAACAAAATTTTGTGTGTGAATTTGAGCATATCAACATGATCTATCTTTACACAAGATCTAAGTCTTCTTGTCAATCCTCATCTTTAAGACGACCTGATCAAAATACGATCCAATGAGCTTGACTCCAACTGAGTGCTAGATGCAATCTTGACACGCGAGCTCTTGAATCTACATGTGTTAGCTCCTAAAACTCCTCTGTTGAAGCTAAACACCTACTAATATTTTGATCAATAACTGAAACTGTATAAACACAAGATCATTAGTAAACTAACCTTCATAAGTTAGTCATCATCAAAACTATGATGAAAGGCCTCTGGGCTAGCAACCCCCATACCTATCTTTTGCTCGTCCTTGAGCAAAATAACAAAACTAAACCAAAGATTATTCGACCACTTTCGCAGGTCACGCGATTGCACTGAGCATGTGCAACAAGCCTTAAACCTCTAGGTTACCCCTAGAGGACAAGTTTTATCTCGTGAGGGTTTTCAGTAGATTGCACCCACAAAATCTATAAAAAAAGAAACAAAGTGTTAGTATTTTCGCAAAACATTTTGAAAAAGAGAGAAAATATTTGAAGTACTATTGTAAGAGTTCAAGTAATCTATAAGTTATAGAAAAATCAAAATTTTCCTTCCTAAACTTAGTGTCTATACAAATACTTGTTATCCATCAAGGTAAGGAGTTAAATTGTATTTCTCATCTAGTCTATTACCTACCCTAAGTCATATGCACCTTCGTGACTGTGAAATTTTAACTAAGCGTTCTTTCACTCTAATTCTTATATCTTATTTTATTTTTTTATTTTTTTATATTTTTGGTGCTATTATTCCTTAATTCTATTAGGCTTTCTAATCTGCCCATATAATGAGCCTTTAATCGGTGACTCCCAAATCGGACAGTCTTATGACACCGGGTGAGAAAACACCCCAAGAACTTAAAGACTCGAGCAAACAAGGCTACAAAACTAAGAATTTTATTATATGAACCACTTTTATGTGTGAATACTTATGATTTATGAGGCATAAATACCCAACTTAATTAGAGAATTTTTGATATAAATACATATATTTTTTTTCTTTTTTTTTTTTATATAAGGCATAAGAATCTTTGTTTTTGAACCCTAAGTGTGCAAGTGTATAAAATATGCATATTTCATCAAGATAAAAATCAATACTAAATTACTTTCCCAAAATTTCTTCCTAACTCTAGAAATCAAATAAATAATCTTATTTTGACCAAATATAATAAGTCCTAATTATGATTCTTCTATTCCTTAAAATTGACTTAATATCTTACAAAACATATGTCAAAATATTGCTCTCTTTTCAAAAAGTTTTTTTAGATAGGTAAATGTTAATTTTTTTACTTTAAATAAAAAGAAAACCGATATTATGTTAGAACCCTCCCCCATATCTATCTCATACATTGTCCTCAATTATGAATGAAAAAAGAAGAAAGGGAAGGAAAATATTATCTTAAGGTGGTAGTTTCGGTGGTGGTCAGATTGGGTCAAGCGTTGCTACCCAATCAAGATAATGTGGCGGTTCACAGAACCCACCTTTATTGACCTCTTTTCTATTTACATAATTACAATCCACAATATGAATAGGATCATGAATGATCCTATTATGAAACTTATTTCCTTTACATGACCATTCTTGAAAAATCATCACGGAGTCATCATGGTCTATACCTATGTCCAACAAAGAATGTGACTTGGAGGAATGATTGACTTGGGCTCAAGAATGATAGTTCGAGAACCAATACTAACTCCGAAAAATTAACTTTGAGCTCGAGAGTCAGTTTTTGTTCAAGAGTTGAGTCCAAATCTAATGATTGAAATTCACATTCTTTTCCCATCAATGGAATGTGACTATTCAAAATTGGTGATTTAATATCTAAATCTATAGGTACAGGAATAAATATTAGCTCGGGAAATTGGTCCAAATTGGGTAAGGATACCGGAGTCAACATAGATTCGAAGATGAGAACTAAATAACAAGTTTGGGGATCGGGGTTACATTCACATTCAACTTCAATCTCATTGAATGAAAAACTTGCTAATTTGTCCAAGGTTTGGAATTAGTCAAGTTCAAGTTTGTGTGATGAAATTGAATTTTAGTCAAAGTTACCAAAATTTCATGATTCTTTTTTTTCATCTATATGGCTAGAAGTGTCGGGATAGTCAAAGATTAGGTAGGGAGAGTTTTCTTGTTCTTACGTATGTTTTCCAATTGACTAAGTCTTGCTTCTATCATATTTAAAGGATCACCTTAGAATTGAATCATGAATTCTGTAGTCTTTTCTAAGTTGGTATGTTCTTCTTGGAAAATATTGTAAGGATCTTTGATTTGAAAATTTTGACGGAATTTTGAGTCTTCTAGAATTTGAATTCGTCGCTCAAACTCTTCTAAGGCTTCCATTCTCTTTTCCCAATCAATTGATTCGTCTAATGGTTGTTCGGGAGAAGGAGTATATGAAGCTGATGTTGGGAAGGTGGTTGACTATACAACTCGGAGGAGTTGTATCCCCACTGACTCTATGAAGAGTGATGATGATTGTTTCAGTCTTATTCCTAGTATTGAGACTGAGGCATGTATTGATTTGGATAAGACCAATCTGGCACACATGGTTGGTTAAAGTTATGATATGCCAGGTTGATAATATCTGAAAAAGAGGTCGAAGTGTAATATGAATTACCATGAAAACTGAAAAAAATATTGTTATAAGCCATATCACATAAGAAATGTCAAAACAAACAAAGAAAAAAAGCAAACAAATAAAAAAATCTTGCCTAAGTTAGGTTAGACCTTAAACCTAAATGACTCCTAACTGGTTAGACTGTCCATGGGGGTATACTGCAAAATCTGACCACAAGTTAATGGGCTAGATAGGGGCAAAATCAGTGAAAGGTATCCGTGCCTAAGCAGCAGGCCTAATTATATCAAACCACTGTTCTTCGAGATATCGCCTCATCAATCCCCAACCTTTGACACCGATTTGGCAAGAGTCAAATTCTAATCAACTTCCCCCTAAGGTCAGTCTCCTATTTGAGTCTAAGATGTCCCTAGGGCCAACGTCTACTCAGTTTTAGTTTGACTTGGGTTAGTGAGTGAGGAGATTGTTGGTGAGCTAAGGGAGGGTAATGACTTTCCCAACTTATCTTGTTCATAGGACAATCCCTTAATTCAGTTTAGTGCAGTGTACAAGTATATAGAAAAAGTAACACTTAAGCAATATTTCATACAAAAATGAATCTTATACTAAATGCTATTGATTGAGTTTTAACCTGCACACAAAAATACAAAATTTCAAAACTCAGAATAAAGATTGCAAGTACTCAATACTACCGTAATAGCAAGTGGCTATGCGGGTCGTGATCCACAAGGAGGGACTAGCGATGGAAGCTTTTTTAGCAAGTTCTCTTTTAAGTTACATTCAATGGTTAAAGATCTTCTTTTAATTCTTTAAAAGAAAAGGAAAAATAAGTTAAAGTTAAGTTAGAAAGAAAGTGGTAGATTGAGAAGGTGGAGAAAATAAAAAATGGATATTTACAAAGAAATTGAAAAGAGTGATAAAAAAGTTGGGAGATTGTGGTGTTGGTGATCTAAACTAAAACTAATAGAAAAGAAAGTTAAAACTTAAAAAACTTACTTACCTCTTCGGCGCCTGCTTACCTTTGACCCATATCGACAATGTACCTTTGTTTGAAGGCGAGCGAAGCATGACAAATAAGATCTTCCCCATTCCCGATTTACACTATGAAATGAAGGGGCAAGCTATACTACCATAGAAATGGATATCCATCACCATAAGCCTTCAACGACACTTGCAAGGGTAAGGCAACTCGTGGCTATCGAAGTCATTTGGATTCACAAACACAGAAGAGTGAAGCAAACAAAAACAAGAATAGAAAAGAAAAGAAAACTTTGATTCGATTCAGATAACAACGGAAGAAAAGATTACTTACACTGGTGTCACCCTCAGTACAAGCTTGTTCTCATTTTTCCGTGAAAATCTCCTCTCCTCTCAGTTACATAAAGAAATAAAAACTATATAAAAGAAAACTAAAAACTTAAGTTACAAACTATAGAATAGACTAACTTCTACTCTCTACTTAATTGTTCCCATTTGTCTTTGAGATTGTAGGTATTTATAGGAGAAATGCAGAGGGTAGAGGAGTATGAAGATAGGGAAGCTGGATATTTCTGAATTTGAATTCTCCCCTTATCTTCAAACTTGATTTGATGTAGATATTCAGTTCTGATCTGCAGCTTGTTGGCATGTTAATTACTAAATATAACTTATCAAATGATAAAATTAGAAATAGTAGTTAACTTAAAAGTTGTATCCCTTTAAATCTTCTTTCTGGATCATCTTGAATCATCAAATTTGAGTTTTGGTAGCAAAAGTTAGGATTCAAATACTAAAATATATCCAGTCAGAATTCGAGTCAAATTGCTTCATCTCATCCGTTGATCTTATCTCTATCCATTTATCCCTTTGAATTTGGACTCTGTATTTGACGTTATCCTTTGTTGATCTTTAACTTTAACCACTTGATTCACCAAAAATTGAATTTAACCAACTAGATTTAGGATCATCCTCCTCTAACCAAATAGATTAGTTAAATCTAAATTTAACTGATATTTATTTGATTTTATCCTCTTTCTCCCCATGATTATCTTCTGCAAAATAGACATATAAGATAAGAAATTTAGCAAATTTTTTACTTGATAAATGTGAAAATGTAATAAAGAATAATGCAATAAATGTGTGCAATCACACCCCCACACTTATCTTTTACTCATCCTCGAGCAAAACAACAAAATTAAATTAAAGATTATTAGACTACTTTCCCGCGTCACGCGATTGCACTGAGCATGTGCAACAAACCGTTAAACCTCTAGGTTCCCCCTAAAGGACGAGTTTTGTCTCTTGAAGGTTTTCAGTAGATTACACCCACAAAATTCATAAATAAAGGAAAATAAAGTGTTAGTATTTTGAAAATACATTTTGAAAGAGAAGAATATTTGAAGTATTATTGTAAGAATTAAGTAATCTATAAGTTATAGGAAAATCGAATTCTTCATTCCTAAACTTAGTATCTATTCAAAAATTTGTTATCAATAAAAGTAAGGAGTCACATTGTACTTCTCATCTAGTCTATTACTTTACCCTAAGTCATATGCACCTTCGTGACCATGAATTTTGACTAAGGGTTCTTTCACTCTAACTCTTAAGTCTTATTTATTTTTTTTATTTTTGGTGGTAATATTCCTTAGTTTTATTAGGCTTTCTAATCTGCCCATGTAACGAGCTTTTAACCGGTGACTCCCAAACCAAACGGTCATAGGGCACCGGGTAAGAGACACCCCAAGAACTTAAGGACTCGAGCAAACAAGGTCACAAAACTAAGGATTTTATTATACGAACCGCTTTAGGCGTGAATACTTATGCTTTATGAGGCACAAATGCCCAGCTTAATCGCAGAATTTATACATATATATATTTTTCTTTTTTCTTTTTCTTTTTTATAATAAGGTATAAGAATCTTTGTTTTGAGCCCTAAGTGTGTAAGTGTATAAAGCTTGCATATATTATCAACGTAAAGATCAAGACTAAATTACTTTTACAAATTTTCTTCCTAACCTTAGAAATCAAACAAATAATCTTATTTTGACCAAGTGTAAGAAATCCTAATTATGATTCTCCTATTCCTTAAAATTGTCTTAATTTCTTACAAAAAATATGTCAAAATATTGTTTCTATTTTCAAAAAGTTTTAAAAGTAAAGAAAATGTTAATAATAAATTTTTTAATAATAAAAAGAAAACCTAAGTTATGTTGAACCCTCCCCCACACCTATCTCATGCATTGTTCTTAATGTATGAATTAATGCATAGATGCATGAAAAAAGAAGAAAGGGAAGGAAAATATTGCCTTAAGGTGGTGGTTCTGATAGTGGTCTGATTGGTCCACGAATTGCGACCCTATCGAATTTACATGGAGTTCAGAGGAACCCACCAGAAACCTCTCTAATATAACCCACTAAAATGATGTATATATAAATGATCTTTATTAAGAATTTTATCCCATCTAATTTTCAAATCTCATAAATAATTTCGGAGTCAATTTTATCAACACCCTTGTCCCAAAATGGAGTGTGAAAAGATGAAATGATTGACTTGGATTTAGGAAGTATGAGAACTAATACCGACTCAGAAAAGTGACTTAAGTCAAGTAAAGGTTCAGGAGTCGAGATTGGTTCAGGAAGTGGGTCCAAATCAAGAAGTTGAAACGCAAGTCCACATTCATTTTCCAACAACAGAATGTGACTTAACATTGGTAATTCAATTTTAAGAATGACAGGTGTGGAATCAAAACTGACTCTAAAATATTACTCAAGTTGGCTAACAAAATAGGAGTCAATATTGATTCAGGAATTTGAACTAGACACAAGTTTGAGAATCTAGGTCACATTTCTCATTGAGTTCAATTTCATAAAAATGAGGACTTGCCAATTTGTCAATGGGACTTTCAAAAGTATGAAATTGGTTAAGTTCAATATGATGATCATAAAAAATTAGCGATTCAATTTCATGATGAATTGGCACAGGATCCAATGTTGACTCGGGAAAAAGATTAAAATCAGGTGAAGACACCAGAGTCATTCTTGAATCAGGAAGTAGAATTGAATTACCAAGTTTAGGTTCAAGATTATATTCATTTTCAAGTTGGAAAGGGATAACTTGCCAAAATGTCAATTTCATTTTCAAAATTTGCGGTTTGGGCAAGTTTAAATAGGTATGCTAAAATGGAATCTTGTTTTCCAAAACAACATGATTCTTCGGCTCTAACAGAATAGTTAGCGACATTAGAAATGGTCAAACAGTGAGAATGGAGAGTTTGGACCATTATATCTATGTTATGATTACGAGCGATTTGAGCCTGAGTCATGGCTTCAAGCATCTTTTCATAGTCGATTGCTTCATTGTTTGTTGTGATTGGACTTAAAAAGATGAAGTTTTGTTTTGAAATTTGTGATGAAATTGTGAGTCTGTCAGATTTTGTGATTGTTGTTTGGACTCACGCATACTCATTTCCAATATTGATGATTTTCTATTTTGAACTAGTGGAACTAAGTATAAATCTTGAAAATATTATGGACAAGGTGGATAAGGAGAACAAGTTGGTTGAAAATTGGACTCGGAGGAGGTGATTCCCCATTGACCCTGTGAAGAGTTGAAATTATTTTTAATATTTTGGTCATAAGATTGGGGGCATGGGTTATATTGATTCGGCTAAGACCAATCTGTACAATAGATTGGTTAAAATTATGATATGCTGGGTTGGTAATATCCAAAAAAGAGGTCGGGGTGTAATATGGATTACCATTAAAATTGAAAAAATTATTGTTATAAGCCATATCACACAAGAAATGTCAAACTGATTAGTCACATATATTGCATTTACATTGTCACCTTACCATACTTTTTGGCTAATAAATCCTATTGATAAGTCTTCTTTTTCTTTGTTAAATGTAGGCCCAAGTGCTAAAAGAAAGAAAAGAGAAACAAGCCCAAAAGCCCACCAAATTCTGATTTAATTCAGAATAAATTCGAAATGAAGGAATCAGGGCAAAATCTTGGTATATCAAGAGGTTGAGAAGAATCCTCCCTGAATCAAGCAGTTGAATTTCGACTTTACTAAGGCCGGTGACCTTCGAAAATTACAAATTTTCGAGTTAGAGGAATTGAGAAATGAGGCCTATGAAAATGCTAGGATCACTAAAGATAGAGTCAAGATTTTCCATGATAGGCATATCATAAGAAAAACCTTTATCCCTGGACAAAAAGTCTTTACTCTATAATTCTAGACTTCAGCTTTTTTCAGGAAAATTGAAATCATGATGGACTGGGCCATTCGTTGTAAAAACCGTGTTTCCACATGGTGCAGTTGAGAACAGTGACACCAAGAATGGAAATGACTTTAAGGTAAATGGTCAACGCCTTAAACCTTTCTTGGAATCGGTGCCGGTAAATGAAACGGCAATAGGTCTTTTTGACCCAGTGTATCGGTAACTTTCCTCATTTCTATTTTATTTCATGCATTTATACATTTTTTTCATACATTGGGGACAATGCATGAGATAAATGTGGGGGAGGGTTCTAACATGACTGATATAAAAAAGAAAGAAAGAAAAAAATATAAATATAAAAAAAAACTTTTTGAAAGGGGTAGAACAATATTTTGATATATTTTTTGTAAGAAATTAAGTCAATTTTAAGGAATAGGAGAATCATAATTAGGATTTCTTACACTTGGTCAAAATAAGATAACTTGTTTGATTTTTAGGGTCAGGAAGAAAATTTGTGATAGTAATTTAGTCTTGATATTTACCTTGATGACATATGCACACTAAATACACATACACACTTAGGGTTTAAAAACAGAGACTCTTATGCCTTATAAAAAAATATATTATGAAAAAAAAGTCTAATTATTGATTAGCTAGGTGCTTTGACCTAAGCAAGCCTTAGTATTTATGCAAAAGATAATTAGATAAGTTTGAAAAAAAATGTGTATATAAATCCTCTGATTAAGCTGGGTATTTATGCCTCATGAAGCATAAGTATTCACGCCTAAAAGGGGTACATCTTTTAAATAAAAACCTTAGTTTCGTGGCCTTATCTGCTTGAGTGTTTAAGTCCTTAGAGGTGTTTTCTCAGCTGGTGCCCTAAAACTGTGCGGTTTGGGTGTCACCGACTGAAGGCTCGTTACATGGGCAGATTAGAAAGCCTAATGAAATTGAGGAATAAATTCCACCAAAAATAAACAAGGCATAGGAGTTAATGTTAAAGAATCCTTAGCCAACTTCACAGTCACGATGGTGCATACGACTTAGGGTAAATTAATAGACTAGATGACAAAAACAATTTGACTCCTTACTTTGATTAATGACATGTTGTTGAATAGAGACAAGTTTAGGAATGAAAAATTTGATATTCCTATAACTTATAGATTACTTAAAGCCTTACAAATATACTTCAAATATTTTCTCCTTTAAAAAAAATGCTTTTCAAAAATACTAATTTTTTTCTTTTCTTTTTCTTTATGGATTTTGTGGGTGCAATCCACTGAAACCCCTCACGAGACAAAACTCGTCCTCTAGGGGTAACCTAGAGGTTTAACGGCTTGTTGCACATGCTCAGTGCAATCGAGTGACCTGCGAAAGTGGTCTAATAATTGATTAGAATTAGTCTGATGTTTTTCTCGAGGGCGAGCAAAAGATAAGTGTGAGGGTGTGATTAGTCACATATATTGCATTTACATTGTCACCTTACCAAACTTTTTGGCTAATAAATCCTATTAATACGTCTTCTATTTCTTTGTTAAATGTAGACACAAGTGCTAAAAGAAAGAAAAGAGAAATAAGCTCAAAAGCCCACCAAATTCTGATTAATTTAGAATAAATTCGAAATGAAGGAATCAGGGCAAAATATTGGCATATCAAGAGGTTGAGAAGAATCCTCCCTGAATCAAGCGGTTGAAGCCAAACAATCACAGGCTGTTTCGTCAACTTTTGGAGAAGAAACAAGAAAACCAGAAGAAGATACGGGATATTTACCAAACCAGGAGAGCCAGCCAACTGGGTGTGGCCATCTGCCACACCAGGGCCGCGGAAACGCGGCCCTAGCTGCGTTTTCACGGCTTGTTGGACTCTGTTGGGAGAGCGTTTGCTCCCCCAATCTTCCCGAGATCCTCCCCTTTTGGTTTTTCCCTATAAATACTGGTTTCAGCAAAGCAAAATGGAGCGAAGACGAGGATTAGAATTTGTGTTTATTTTCTAAGAATTTATGTTCTTTGTTAGCTAGCACTAAAGTTGTATTCTTGTTTTTTAATTGTAGTGCAGTATCAAAACTTGTGAGAGAGAGGAATTGAGTTCTTGTACTTGAAGATTGAAGTGACATCAATACAAGTGTCGAGCCGCTTTTTCTTCCACTTGTAGTACGGTATGGCTTGCATTATTTTTTTGCTTTCTTCTTCGTTTTTCATGAGTAACTAAAATGGTTTTCTGGGCTCACTATTGTAACTTTCTCTAGTTCTTTTCCTCTTCTATTTTTAAAGAAAAAGACCCAATGAATCATTTGCATGCCTGACTTAAAGCCTTTCTTTTTGAAAGTGTTCTTGAAGGCACATGAGGATGGGTTTGGATTGTTAAACTCTCACTTCTTTCATGAACGTTTCTTGAACTGTTTTTACTTCATTCTTGCTTCTTCATGCTTGATTATTTAATATTTGATTCTAAACGATTTTTCAAAGAAAAGAGTGAACTCTTCCAACAATCTTATGTGCTTTACTTCAAACTTTCTAAAAATCAACTTTAAGTTTTGCCTATGATCACTTCGAGGCACTTAAGATTTTACTAGAGGAATGAACAATTGAGTAGTGAGATAGTGAGCCCAGATTTTCTTCATTATTATAATCAACAAAACAATTTTCAAGCTTATTTAAAATACCTTCTCCAAAGCCTTTTCTAAAGTTACAATTTCTCTTTGAATCATCACTTTCTTTCCATTCTCTTTTCCATTAAAAAAAAATGAACACAATTCTTTATTTTTAAACGATTCACCGAAAAGCTTCCATCACATTCCTCCTCGTGGAGATGACCCGTTAGCCACAAGCTACACGGTAAATTCTTAAACTCTTTAACTGTTCTTCCATTTTAGCAATCACAAACACAAACAAAGAAAAACAAACAAATAAGCAAACAAATAGAAAGAAAAAAATCTAACCTAAATTAGGGTAAACCTTAGACCTAGACGACTCCTAACTGATTAGACTGCTCACGGGGGTGGTATATTGCTGAATCTGACCACAAGTTAATCGGCCAGGTAGGGACAAAATTGGTGGGAGGTATCCGTGCTTAAAGCAACGGCCTAATTATACCAAACCATCAGCCTTTGGGGTTTCTCCCCTCAATCCCCAACCTTAGACACCGATTTGGTAAGAGTCAAATTCTAATCATCTTTCTCCTGAGGTCAGTCTTCTATTTGAGTCTGAGATGTCCCTAGGGCCAACGTCTACTCAGTTTTAGTTAGGTTTGGGTTAGTGAGTGAGGAGATTGTTTGTGGACTAATGGAGGATAACGACTTCCCCACCTTATCTTGTTTGTAGGACAAGCCCTTAAATCAATTTAGTGCAGTGTACAAGTATTTAGAAAAAAGTAACACTCAAGTAATATTTCATACAAGAATGAACCTTATACTAAATGCTATGCACACCATACCTTGGCTCCAGGACTCTTCAACAGTAAATAGAAAATGTAACGAAATAGACACGCGCCTAAATGAGAAGTCTAAATCATTTTTTAGAATTTACAAAAATTTTCTTGTTGTTAAACCTATGCACCAAGAACAAAGAAAAAAGTTAACCAAAAATGTAAATTTAAAAAGAGAATAACTTACCGTCCCTCCCCGGCAACGGCGCCAAAATTTGATTGAGTTTTAACCTGCACAAAAAAATACAGAATTTCAGAACTTAGAATAAAGATTACAAGTACTCAATACTACCGCAATAGCAAGTGGCAATGCGGGTCGTGATCAACAAGGAGGGACTAGCGATAGAAGCTTTTTTAGCAAGTTCTCTTTTAAGTTACATTTAATGGTTAAAGATCTTCTTTTAGTTCTTTAAAAGAAAAGGAAAAATAAGTTAAAGTTAAGTTAAAAAGAAAGTGGTAGATTGAGAAGGTGGAGAAAATAGAAAATGAACATTTACAAAGAAATTGAAAAGAGTGATAAAAAAATTGGGAGATTGTGGTATTGGTGATCTAAACTAAAATTAATAGAAAAGAAAGTTAAAACCTAAAAAACTTACCTCTTTGGCGTCTGCTTACCTTTGACCCGTATCGACGATGTACCTTTGTTTGGAGGCGAGCAAAGCATGATAGATTGGATCTTTCCCATTCTCTATTTATACTATGAAATGAAGGGGCAAGCTACACTACCATAGAATTGGATATCCATCACCATAAGCCATCAACGGTACTTGCAAGGGTAAGGCAACTTCGTGGCTATCAGAGTCATTTGGATTCACAAACACAGAAGAGGGAAGCAAACAAAAACAAGAATAGAAAAGAAAAAAAACTTTGATTCGATTCAAATAACAACGGAAGAAAAGATTACTTACACTAGTGTCACCCTCAGTATAAGCTTGTTCTCATTTTTCCATGAAAATCTCCTCTCCTCTCAGTTATATAAAGAAAATAAAAACTATATAAAAGAAAACTAAAAACCTAAATTACAAATTATAGAGTAGCCTAACTTCTACTCTCTGCTTAATCATCCATTTACCTTTGAGATTGTAGGTATTTATAGAAGAAATGCAAAGGTAGAGGAGTATGAAGATAGGGAAAGCTGGATATTTTTGAATTTGAATCTCCCCTTATCTCCAAACGTGATTTGATGTGGATATTCAGCTCTGATCTGCAGCTTGTTGGCGTGTTCATTACTAAATATAACTTACCAATGATAGAATTAGAAATAGTAGTTAACTTAAAAGTTGTATCCCTTTAAATCTTCTTTCTGGATCATCTTGAATCATCAAATTTGAGTATTGGTAGCAAAAGTTAGGATTCAAATACTAAAATATATCCAATTAGAATCCGAGTCAAATTGCTTCATCTCATCCGTTGATCTTTTCTCTATCTATTTATTCCTTTGGATTTGGACTCTGTATTTGACATTATCCTTATTTGATCTTTAACTTTAACCACTTGATTCACCAAAAACTGAATTTAACCAACTAGATTTGGGATCATCCTCCTCTAACTAAATATATCTAATTAAATCTGAATTTAACTGATATTTATTTGATTTTATCCTCTTTTTCCCATGATTATCTCCTGCAAAATAGACATTTAAGATAAGAAATTTAGAAAATTTTTTACTTGATAAATGTGAAAATGTAATAAAGAATAATGTAATAAATGTGTGCAATCTGCTATGCACACATACCTTGGCTCCAGCACTCTTCAACAGGAAATAGAAAATATAATGAAATAAATACGCCCTAAATGCAAAATCTAAACCATTTTAGCATTTAAAATCAACCTTTTACTGTTGAATTAGAATTGTATGTATAGTGAGTCAAACAAGGAAGTAAATAGATACAGATATTTAAACTTTGCAATTCAGCTAACCTGTAAAAAATACAGTCAGTAGCTCACTCAGATTGCTACGGGTATGCAGCAAATCTGAGAGCTTCTGGGCTCTGCTTTGTTGAGTAGAGTCTAGGGCCACTTATATGTCCACTGCAACAAAATTTTCTTATGGTAAAACCTGTATACCAAGAACAGAGAAGAAAGTTAATCAATGAAGTAAACAAAAAAGAGTTACTTACCGTCCCTCCCAGCAACAGCGCCAAAATTTGATTGAGTTGGAACCTGCACACAAAAAAAATACAAAATTTCAGAAATAACGAAAGGTGTTCAATGTTACCACGATAGCAAGTGGCTATGCAGATCGTGATCCACAAGGAGGGACTAGCGATGGAAGCATTTTGTAAGTTCTCTTTTAAGTTACCTAAAATGGTTAAAATTCTTCTTTGTTCTTTAATAGAAAAGAAAAATAAGTTATATTAAATTGTTAAAGTGGTAGGTTGAGTACATGGAGAAATAAAAAATGGAGTTATACAAAGAAAGTGAAAAAGTGAATAGAGTTGAGAGTTGATGATGATCTAAAGTAAGGATTAAAATTAAGGAAAAGAAAACTAGAGAACTTACTTAACTCTTCTGGTTGATGACTTACCTGGAATCCTTCTTAAATGATGTACCTTTGCTTGAAGGCGAGCGACGCATAATAGATGAGATCTTTCCATTCCTGATCTATACTACAAAACGAAGTTGTAAACTATACTACCATAGAAATGGTTGTTCATCACCATAGGCCATCAACGACACTTACAAGGGCGAGGCAACTTTGAAGCTATTGAGTCGTTTGGATTCACAAACATAGAAGCGAGAAGCAATAAAATTAAGAGTAGAAAAAAAACTTTGATTGAATTAAATAATAATAAAAGAAAGGAAGAATACTTACACCAGTGTCACCTCAGTACAAGCATCACTTTTGTTCTCCCATGAAATTATTCTTCGATCTCAGTTACATAAAAAAAAATTACAAGTAAAAGAGAAAGAAAAAGCTAAGTTAAACCTATACAAATATATATTTGATTGGTCACATATATTGCATATACATTGTCACATTACCACACTTTTTATCTAATAAATCCTATTAATAAGTCTTATTCTTCTTTGTTAAATGTAGGCCTATTGCTAAAAGAAAGGAAAGAGAAACAAGCCAAAAGCCCATCAAACTCTGATTTAATTCAGAATAATTCAAAATCAAGGAATCAGGGTAAATCTTGGCATATCAGAGAGGTTGAAAATCGATTGAAATGAATCTTCCAAAATCAAGCGGTTGAAGCCAACAATCAAAGGCTATTTTGTCAAATCCTGGAGCTGAAACGAGAATATCAGCAGAAGATATGGGCGAATCACTAAAGAAGGGAGTTCCACCACTTGGGTGTGGCAATCTGGCCACACCAGGACCGCGAAAACGCGGCCCTAACCGCGTTTTCGCGGCTTTGTTGAAGCAGTTGGGGGAGCGTTTGCTCCCCCAATCTTTCTATGACCTCTCCCCTCTGGTTTTCCCTATAAATACCATTTTCAACATCGAAGAAAGGTGCGAGGATTAGGATTAAATTTATTGTTCATTTTTAAGGTTTAGGAGCATTGTTAGATAGCTTGAAGAAGTTGTATCTGAAATACACCTAGAGGGGGGGTGAATAGGTGTAATTGCTAATCTAATGATCTTTTTAAATTTTACTTAAGTGAGGATGCAACGATCTCTCAAAACACGACTAAGAGCCGAATACCCCTTGCGAGGTTCTGAACTCCTTCCTCCCAATTCCCCTTAAATGGGTTAGAGGTGCGCAATGCAACCGTGTTGTATTGAGGTGTGATCGAACAATTCCAAGTATGAAATGCTATGATGAAATGCACACAAGTATTGTAGCAAGAAATATTGAAAGCAAGTTAAGTAAACAAGTAAGGATAGCACAAATAAGAGTTAGTTCACAAGCAACAAATTGGAAGTAATTTAAAGCAAGAAAATAAGCAAGAGGAACGCCAAGCCAATCGCAAACAAAGTGATTTGTTTCGAGGTTCGAGCCCGTAGCTCTAGTCCCCGCCTTCACCTCCGTAAAGGGTTTCCACTATCCCCGTAGGATCCCGTACAAGAAAGGCCTCCAAAGACCTCAAGCCCGTAGCTTCACCTTACAAAGAAGTTCCCCTTAGGAACTTGTCTCCACAAGAACAAAAGATTACAAATTTGTGATCTCAACTAGACCACAACACTCTTTCTTTTTACAAACACTCTCACACTTTTACAACTTCACCTATAGAGAGAATATGAAATTTTTGGCACTATGAAGTGTGGTGAGAAAAGCTTCAGTTGTAGAGTGATATTAGAGATCAAACAACAACTGAAAAACCAAATTGAAAGAATGGAAATGAAAGCTTTAAACTATTTTTCTCTTTCTCTTGAAAACAATGAAAACTTGTAATTTTTTCTTGGTTGATAACTAAGGCCTATTCTCCACTATTTATAGGGAGAGAATAGGTTAAAAACCCTGATTTTTCCTGCTAAAATCTTCTGCAAAAGCACCCCAACAACTCCTAAAAACTCTGTTAAAGAGAAACCCAAAAACAGTTTTTCAGAAATGCCCAAAGAGGAAAGAGCCGTTGGGCTTGTTGCAGGCTTACCGGTCGACTGCCGGTCGACCGGGTCTCTGCTGGCAAAAGAGCCGTTAGGGCTCCGGTCGACTGTCGGTCGACCGATCTCACAGAAGGAAACACAGTTTCCTTCTATCGGTCGACCGACCCAGTCGACCGAAAAATACAGAGAGCAGGCCACAAAAAATCAGTCGACCGATATTTAGGGTCGGTCGACCGGCAGACATGCACAGCCTCGTGCATGTCTGGCCACAGCAGCCGGTCGACTGATATTTAGGATCGGTCGACCGGTCTGCCTGGAAAACAGTTTTCTGGGCAGATTTTTGAGTTAGAAAAATTTGTAAAAATTCCTTTAAAAATCTTAAGCTAAGTGTTATGCTGAAAATAGTTTATATACATGTATTTAAACAAGTTTTGAAGATATAAGGCTTTGGGTACATGTATGTATTAAACTAAGGCATAAACTTAGAAACACCATTTTCAAAAACATAGACATATTCAAAACACATGTGTGTGCAAATCCTAGAGCCAAAATTTACATATTCTATCTTTAACAAAAACTACACTTACAAGCTTCTAGGTCTTCAAGACTTCAACATGGGCAATCTTCACTTGATCTTCAATATTGCACTTTGAGCCCAATTTGACTTGTCTTGAGTCCAATAGCTTGTATATGAGTCCAAAATCTTTGTATATGAGTGAGAGTACTTCTAGTATGATAATAAACCTGAAACACACTTAAACAACAAATGATATTAGTACAAATAACTAATATGTTTTGTAATCATCAAAATACACTAAACATGGGTTGATTGTAACCTTGGGCCAACAATCTCCCCCTTTTTGATGATGACAAAACATATGAGTTATTAAACAAATAAAAGAGGAAAAGCTTGAAAAGCTCCCCCTTAAACAATGCTATATATTTAACATGAATATGAGAAACTATGTAAGCATACAAAAATCATGTTTTAAAACAAAATCATCACCATAAATAAGAAACTCAAACATGAACCAAATATTAAAACAACTAAAAACAACTTAGTATTTCTCCAAACTCATACATTTTTCTCCCCCTTTTTGTCATACATCAAAAAGGGTTAAAACAACAAAAAAAAATTTAACACATATTAAAAACCAAAACAAAACAAACTAAGATACTTTAAGTATCAATCTTACAAACATTTAATTCACCACAAATAAAAGAAAATCTTGCATAATCTAAAGGTTTTGTGAAAATATCCGCAAGTTGAAAATCGGTAGAAACAAAATCGATATCAATGTCACCTTTTTCAAAGTGATCTCTAAGAAAATGATATCTAATGTCTATATGTTTGGTTTTACTATGTTGATTAGCATTTTTGGTCATGTGAATAGCACTAGTATTATCACAATAAATCTTAACATGATCAAAATGCAAATCAAAATCGAGAAGAGTATGTTGCATCCAAAGAACTTGTGCACAACAAGCTCCGGCCGCTACATACTCCGCCTCGGCGGTTGATAGGGCTACACTATTTTGCTTTTTGGAAGACCAAGATACAAGACAATTGCCCAAGAATTGGCAAGTGCCACTTGTGCTCTTCCTATCTACCCTACAACCGGCATAGTCGGCATCCGAATAACTAGTCATGGTAAATTGGTTAGTTTTCGGGTACCATAAACCTAAATCAATTGTGCCCTTAAGATACCTAATTATGCGTTTTACCGCAATTAAGTGTGATTCCTTAGGACAAGATTGAAAACGTGCACATAAACATACGGAAAACATTATATCCGGCCTACTAGCCGTAAGATAGAGTAAACTACCAATCATGCTACGAAATAATTTGATGTCTACTTCCTTACCTTGTTCATCTTTGTCAAGTTTTGTAGTGGTTGCCATGGGAGTCTTTGCTACTTTGGATCCTTCAAGCCCGAACCTCTTGATAAGTTCTTTGGTGTACTTGGCTTGGTTGATGAATGTCCCATCACTACGTTGCTTGATTTGAAGTCCAAGAAAGAAGTTGAGCTCCCCCATCATAGACATCTCAAATTCCCTTTTCATGCATGATTCAAAATTCTTGCAAAGAGAAACATTAGTAGATCCAAAAATAATGTCATCAACATAAATTTGAACTATGAGGATATCTTGATCTACATGTTTGGTAAATAATGTTTTATCAACTTTTCCTTTCTTAAAATCATTTGAAAGCAAAAATGAAGACAATCTTTCATACCAAGCCCTAGGGGCTTGTTTCAAACCATATAATGCTTTATCTAATTTATAAACATAATTAGGGTGTGTAGGATCAACAAACCCGGGGGGTTGTTCAACATACACCTCCTCATCAATATAACCATTAAGAAAAGCACTTTTTACATCCATTTGAAATAACTTAAAATCTTTAAATGAGGCATATGCTAAGGTCATCCGTATGGCTTCGAGCCGTGCTACGGGTGCAAAGGTTTCTTCAAAATCGATCCCTTCGATTTGAGTGTAACCTTGGGCAACTAACCTAGCCTTGTTTCTAACTACATTACCCGATTCATCCAACTTGTTCTTAAAGATCCATTTAGTACCAATAGTTGGTCTATCTTGGGGCCTAGGAACAAGGTGCCAAACTTGATTGCGCTCAAATTGATTTAGCTCCTCTTGCATGGCAAGCAACCAATATGAATCGGCCTCGGCCTCGAGGACATTTTTAGGTTCTATGTGTGAAATAAAAGCAAAATTACCACAAAAATCTTGAATCTTAGAGCGAGTGGTTACCCCTTTTGATACTTCACCTATGACGAGGTCCTTGGGATGATGAGGATTGAATCTCCAATCCTTTGGTAGTGGTTGAGAAGGCTCCTCTTCATTTGCTTGATGTTCATTTCCTTGAGCCTCTTCCACTTTGGCTTCACTTCCATCACCATCCTTTGGCTTGTCTCCCATGGTAGAAGCATCCTCTAAGGTCACTTTCTCCAAGCCTTCATCTAAAGCATCAATTTCTACACAATTCTTAACAAACTTGTTAGATTCCTCAAATTTAACATGAATAGATTCTTCAATAGTCAAAGTTGACCTATTGAAGACTCTATAAGCCTTACTAGTATTTGAGTAACCTACAAAAATAGCCTCATATGATCTAGCATCAAATTTTCCCAAATTAATATTTGTATTTAAAACAAAACATTTGCAACCAAACACTTTGAAATAAGAAACATTAGGTTTTCTAGAAAAATACATCTCATAAGAAGTCTTAGTAGTATTTTTACATAGGAAAACACGATTTGCAATGTAACATGAAGTATGAACGGCCTCGGCCCACAAATAATGTGGTAGAGCATATTCATTTAACATAGTCCTAGCCATCTCTTGCAAAGTACGATTTTTCCGCTCAACTACTCCATTTTGTTGTGGAGTTCTAGGACAAGAAAGTTCATGTTTTATTCCATGTTCCTCACAAAAAGCGGTAAAGGGAAGGTTAATGAACTCACCTCCTCTATCACTTCTTATTTTAATTATTGAGGAGTCATTTTCCTTTTCAACTCTTTTCTTAAAGGCTTGAAAATATGAAAAGGTTTGACTTTTATGTTCAAGAAAATAAACCCAAGTAAAACGCGAAAAATCATCTACTAAAACATAAGCAAATCTACTCCCACTTAAACTTTTGGTTTGTGTTGGGCCGAATAAATCCATGTGGATTAGCTCTAATGGACGTGATGACATGATATCCTTAATTGATTTGAATGAGGACTTAGTTTGTTTCCCAAATTGACATGCGTCACAAACTCGGTCCTTTTCAAAGTTCAATGAAGGAATACCCTTCACCATTTCCTTAGAGTTAAGCCTAGAAATATGGTCAAATGAAACGTGGCCTAATCTCCTATGCCACAACCAAGAGTCGTCATCGAGGGCTTTTAAACATGTTATATTGCAAGACATATTTAACATATCAATCATATAAACATTGCTTTCACGAAAACCGGAAAATACACAAACATTAGAAGTTCTATCAATCACTTTACAAGAAACATTATCAAAAACAACATCAAAACCTTTATCACAAAGTTGACTAACACTCAAGAGATTATGCTTGAGGCCATCAACTAAAACAACATTTTCAATTAAAGGAGAGGTGCCAAGTTTTACATTACCAATACCGATGATTTTACCCTTGGCGTCATCTCCGAAGGTGACGGTGCCACCCTCATGATATCTTGATAGGGTTGCAAAGTTGTTGATGTCCCAAGTCATGTGCCTTGAGCAACCGCTATCAAGATACCATAAACCTCTACGTCTTTGAGCTTTGGAGAGTACCTACATCATTTAAAACAATGGTTGACTTTGGTACCCAAACTTTCTTGGGTCCTTGAAAGTTAGTGTTACGAACCCAAACATTATGAGATGATGCACTTAGTCTATCATAGCAAAAGTTAGCTAAGTGTCCTTTCCGTCCACAATGTGAACATGAGTACACTTTCCTATACATAAATGCATGGTGTGTATGTGAAGTGTGAGCAAGCTTTGGGGGTTTACCATGTTGTTTAGGTTGTGTAGCATGAACATGAACATGAGCATGATGAACATTTTTCTTGGGAGCTTGTTTCTTAGGAAACATATTCTCCATCTTCTTTTTATCAACTCACTACACTTTTTCAAAACAACATCTAATGAGTCTAATCTTTCCTTAAGCATGGCAATCTCATTAGAATCTACAAATGGGGTCTTTCCTTTACAAGCAATCTTATATTTTTCAAAATCATTTTTAGTGAAAACTAAAGAAGAATGTAAATCATTATTTTCTTTAGAAAGATTTACAATTTGAATATTAAGAGATTCATTATCCTTTTTCATTTTTAAATATTTCTTCTTTAAGAAATCATAATTGCTAGAAAGTTCCATAAAAGCTTCTCCTAGCTCATCCATGGATAAATCATCATCAAGAAGAGTTGAGGGGATACCTTGCTTGTGCTCTCATTTGCCATGAAGCACATGTTGGCGGTGTCGATCTCCTCCTCGGATTCACTTTCGTCATCCCATGTTGCTTTCATAGCCTTCTTCTTGTATGGCTTCTTGGATGAAGATGGCTTCACTTGGTCCGGACACTCCGCTACTATGTGTCCCGGCTTTTGGCAATTAAAGCAAGTGATCTTCCTTTCTTCCTTGCCTCCTTGCCATCTCCTCCTTCCTTGGAACTTTGCCTTGTTGTACATCCTCCGGACATTTTTGACTAGAAGTGAGAGCTCCTCGTCATCTTCTTCTTCGTCATCTTCGTCGGAGTAGGTAGCATGACTTTTAAAGGCAATGGTCTTCTTTTTGGTAGGTGCCATGTCCTCCCTTGCCTTTCTCTCCATCTCATGGGTCTTCAAGTTCCCAATGAGTCCAATGAGCTCAATCTCATCTTTGTCATTGAGTTCCTTCAATGTTGTAGCTTTCACTTCCCATGATGGAGGAAGAGCCCGGATGATCTTTCTCACCCTTTGGTCATTGTTGATTTCTTCACCTAGAGAAGCAAGACCATTAGTAATCTTTGTAAACTTAGTAACCATATCATCTATGGTTTCATTCTCTTGCATGCAAAATTTTCATATTGGGACCGAAGAAGGTCTATCTTGGCCCTCTTCACTTGTGATGTCCCCTCATGTGTTACTAGCAAATGGGTCCAAATCTCATAGGCGGATTTGCAATGGATGACTCTAGCTATGTCATCATCATTGAGGGCTTGTAGGAGTGCATAATGAGCCCTAGCATTGGCATCAAACTCTTTGGTCTCAATTTCGGACCAAGTAGATTCATCACCGGGGGGTACACTAAATTGTTTAGTCACGGCCTTTGCAACTCGACTACCTAGAGATTGCAAGAACACGGTCATCTTAACCTTCCATATGGGAAAGTTAAGTCCATCAAACTTAGGTGGGGTCTTAATTCCATCGGCCATGTTTACTAAGTGGAAATGAATGAAGTGATTAGCAATAAAAGGATCTCTCTAAGGTTGTTAAGCCAAATCCTAGAGTCCAAGCTCTGATACCAATTGAAATACACCTAGAGGGGGGGTGAATAGGTGTAATTGCTAATCTAATGATCTTTTTAAATTTTACTTAAGTGAGGATGCAACGATCTCTCAAAACACGACTAAGAGCCGAATACCCCTTGCGAGGTTCTGAACTCCTTCCTCCCAATTCCCCTTAAATGGGTTAGAGGTGCGCAATGCAACCGTGTTGTATTGAGGTGTGATCGAACAATTCCAAGTATGAAATGCTATGATGAAATGCACACAAGTATTGTAGCAAGAAATATTGAAAGCAAGTTAAGTAAACAAGTAAGGATAGCACAAATAAGAGTTAGTTCACAAGCAACAAATTGGAAGTAATTTAAAGCAAGAAAATAAGCAAGAGGAACGCCAAGCCAATCGCAAACAAAGTGATTTGTTTCGAGGTTCGAGCCCGTAGCTCTAGTCCCCGCCTTCACCTCCGTGAAGGGTTTCCACTATCCCCGTAGGATCCCGTACAAGAAAGGCCTCCAAAGACCTCAAGCCCGTAGCTTCACCTTACAAAGAAGTTCCCCTTAGGAACTTGTCTCCACAAGAACAAAAGATTACAAATTTGTGATCTCAACTAGACCACAACACTCTTTCTTTTTTACAAACACTCTCACACTTTTACAACTTCACCTATAGAGAGAATATGAAATTTTTGGCACTATGAAGTGTGGTGAGAAAAGCTTCAGTTGTAGAGTGATATTAGAGATCAAACAACAACTGAAAAACCAAATTGAAAGAATGGAAATGAAAGCTTTAAACTATTTTTCTCTTTCTCTTGAAAACAATGAAAACTTGTAATTTTTTCTTGGTTGATAACTAAGGCCTATTCTCCACTATTTATAGGGAGAGAATAGGTTAAAAACCCTGATTTTTCCTGCTAAAATCTTCTGCAAAAGCACCCCAACAACTCCTAAAAACTCTGTTAAAGAGAAACCCAAAAACAGTTTTTCAGAAATGCCCAAAGAGGAAAGAGCCGTTGGGCTTGTTGCAGGCTTACCGGTCGACTGCCGGTCGACCGGGTCTCTGCTGGCAAAAGAGCCGTTAGGGCTCCGGTCGACTGTCGGTCGACCGATCTCACAGAAGGAAACACAGTTTCCTTCTATCGGTCGACCGACCCAGTCGACCGAAAAATACAGAGAGCAGGCCACAAAAAATCAGTCGACCGATATTTAGGGTCGGTCGACCGGCAGACATGCACAGCCTCGTGCATGTCTGGCCACAGCAGCGGTCGACTGATATTTAGGATCGGTCGACCGGTCTGCCTGGAAAACAGTTTTCTGGGCAGATTTTTGAGTTAGAAAAATTTGTAAAAATTCCTTTAAAAATCTTAAGCTAAGTGTTATGCTGAAAATAGTTTATATACATGTATTTAAACAAGTTTTGAAGATATAAGGCTTTGGGTACATGTATGTATTAAACTAAGGCATAAACTTAGAAACACCATTTTCAAAAACATAGACATATTCAAAACACATGTGTGTGCAAATCCTAGAGCCAAAATTTACATATTCTATCTTTAACAAAAACTACACTTACAAGCTTCTAGGTCTTCAAGACTTCAACATGGGCAATCTTCACTTGATCTTCAATATTGCACTTTGAGCCCAATTTGACTTGTCTTGAGTCCAATAGCTTGTATATGAGTCCAAAATCTTTGTATATGAGTGAGAGTACTTCTAGTATGATAATAAACCTGAAACACACTTAAACAACAAATGATATTAGTACAAATAACTAATATGTTTTGTAATCATCAAAATACACTAAACATGGGTTGATTGTAACCTTGGGCCAACAGTATCTTCTCTTTATTCTTTTTTTAGTTTAGACCAGAAAAGAGAGAAGAGTGGAATTGAGTGTGTAATTCATCTTTGAAGTTACAATCAAAGGAGCTTCTACTTGCCATTCCAGCTCAACTTGAATTCGGTATGTTTGTGTTTAATTGTCAATTTCTTGTTTGTTTTCATTTCATAATGAGTAGCTAAATCATTTTCTGGGCTCACTAATTGATGTTTTCTACCTCCCCTCTCTTGATTGAATTTGATGGAAGAACTCTCTTGAATCATAATGCCTAAAGTTAAATTTTATTCTTGAAAGCTCATGATGATGCTCTTCTTTTAAAACTTAGATTTTCAAGGCACAACTATTGTTAAATCATTTTTATTCCATACTTGCTTCCTCGCGCTTGATGGTTTAACATTCTATTTTTAATGTTGTGTTAAGAAAGATCTCAAGATTTGATCCAAAATCATCTCATTTGTTTTACTTGAATACTAAAAAAAATTAAGCCTTTTTGCCTATGATAAAGTGATGTATTAAAAATATTCTTGAGATAAGTAGTAAATAAAGTTAGTGAGCCCAGATCTTCTTCTCATATTAAAAACAATCAAACAATTTACAAAATTTTTTAATCACCTTTTCCAAAGCCTTCTTCAAAGTTGTAATTTCTCTTATAATCATCTCCCTTCTCTCCATTCTTTTTTCAACTAAAAAACGAGCACAATTCTTTGTTACTAAACAAAACGCCGAAAAGTTTTCATCCCATTCCTCCTTGTGGACACGACCCGTTAGCCCAAAGCTACACGGTAAATTCCTTGCTCTTTCATTTTACAATCAATTTTTTGCGTCGTTGCCGGGGAGGGAACGGTGTATTTGTTTTTTAACAAGTTTGGTGTCTTGTTTCAGGGACGTCAAGATTCAGATCTCGCATTCAAGCATTGTAGGAGAAGACTTGCTATTCTGTGCCCCTACTCTCGAAAGTAGGAAATAGAATTTCAAGAAATTGCTTGTGCAAAAGTTGAAATTTTTGTTGGACTACTAAAACTCTTTTTTGCAGGACATATTGCTTGCAAAAATTAAGTTTTTGTGTGCTATTATTCTTGCTATATCTGCTATCCATCATCCCTATTTCAATCCAACAATAATATGAGTGATTGTTAATTGCTTAAAAAAATGTTTATGCTGGCATTCTAGGAATTTGTCTAATTATGTTTATTTTACAATTACTGTTGAAGAGAGCTGGAGACAAGATACGTATGCATAGCATATAGTTTAGAAAACATTCGTAGGTGATATTTTCCTTTTGAATTTTACTTTTCTATATCTTGCACACTTTGCACAATAAATTCTAAGGGCAAAACCTAATTCAAGATAACGTGGGGAAGTCATTACCCTTCCTTAATCCAGAAACCATCTCCAAGCACGCACAACCTAAGCCTAAGTAAAATCTTATAGAGGTTGGCCTTAGGGACATCTTGAACTCACTAGGAGATTATCCTAAGGGGGAAGGTGTTGGAATTTAACTCCTGCCAAATCGGTGTCTAGGAAAGGGATTAAGGGTCGAAAGCCCGAAGGTTGGTGGTTACTTAATTAAGGAACGTCTTTGACGGATAACCTCCCACCAATCTTGCCCTGGCCTGGCTGATTCGCTTATGATCAAAGTCTACATTATACCCCCTATGGACAATCAACCAGTTAGGAGTTGTCTAGGTCGAGGTTACCTTAGACTAAGCTTGGTTGATTACTCTTGTTGATTGTTGGTAAACTTGTTTGTGATTGTGATTGTGTTTGTGTATGCAAGTGTGGTCAAGAGATCCTAATTCATCTAGGTTGACTAGAAACACATCACCACCCAAGTTTGAACCAAGACCAGATCTGGTTATGGCTCAACCAATATCTTTGTAGGATAGGTTCTATCCAATTAGAACCTCACTTCCATCCTGCATCGAACTTCCATCGATTGGTGAACACAATTTTGAGCTTAAACCACAGTCATCAACACACTCTCTAAGTTCCATGGCTTAGAGTCTGAAGATGCTTATTTCTTCATAACAGAATTTGAGAAAGTATGCTTAATGATGAAAATCTCACACCTTGCAGATGATGCTATTAGGTTGAGATTTGTCCCATTTGTTCCTAAGGACTTAGCCAAGAAATGGTTTTACAGCTTAGCGGCCGGCTCTATCACATCCTGGGATGGTTTTATCAAGGTTTTCTTGAAGAAATTCTATCCAATTCAAAAGACCGCTCTCGTTAGGAAAAACATCATGCAGTTCAAGTAAGAACCTAGTGAACCATTTTGGAGGTACTTTGAACGCTTCAAAGACCTCTTTGTCCAATGTCCTCATCATGGAATAGAGAAATGACGATAATGTCAAATTCTTTTTGAAGGTTTAGACTACTCAACCAAGACCCTCTTAGAAAGTATGTGGTAAGGGGTATTCTTGCAGAAGGATGAGCATGAAGGATGGGATTTATATGAGAATCTAGCTGAAAAGACCTTCCAATGGGAACCTACTAGTGAAAGCTCTAGGAATCCAAACTCTATCTCTCAAGAGGAGGTCTCCATTCAATTGAATCATCCATAGTTAACGAGGCTAAGTTAGCTAACCTAGCGAGAAGACTGGAAGCTTTAGAAACTAATGAACCAAGTCCAGTCAATCAAGTCAACCCGAACCAATTTCCAACTCTGGATTGTACTTACTGTCAGGCCATGAATCATGTGTTTGAGGAGTGTCCTGTATTTCAAACTCAACAACTCCTTTCTAAACCGATGAATGCAGCCTTTTCAAGGCCGAACAATGATCCTTACGCTCCAAGTACAATCCTGGCTGGAGAAATCACCCAAATTTCTCATGGAGCCAACAAAATAATGATTACCCACGTTCAAACCATGCAAGCCACTTCCATCATTCTAATAATTCTTCTAATCATCAACCCAACTTTCCAAATCACCCTCACAATTCTCCCAACAATTTTTCACACTATCAATAAATTTTTCTAACCAAGCTCCACAACCTTCCTTTCAGAATCCTCAGCTTGAAAGGAGAATGACTGACTTTGAGAAAAATATGGAAAGGTACATGAAGAACTAAGATTCCTCATGCAAATAATACAGAGGTTAGAGGGTCAAATGAGCCACTTAGCTAATCCACAACATGAGAGGTAAAAGAGTACCTTGCCCAGTCAACCAATTATGAATCCTAGGAATTCACAACAAGCTCATTTGGTTGAGGATCAATCATTGAATCAATGTAATGATGTTCACACATTAAGGTCGGGAAAGAAAGTTGATAACCAAGTGTCAACACCACCCAATCCCAGTCCGCACAATCACACTCCAGCATCCACCTTATCTAATCCCAAGCCTTCCAAATCTGACGAATTTGTGATAAGTCAACCAATCAGGTGTACAAACCTATAGTACCTTTTCCTAATAGGCTAAAGAACAACAAACAAAATCCACACATGGATAAGATAATTGAGATATTTAACCAAGTGAAGATAAATGTATCACTCCTTGATGCCATCCAGCAAGTCCCATCCTATGCAAAATTTCTTAAGGACATGTGCACCAAGAAGAGAGAGACTAATGTACCCAAGAAAGTCTTCTTAGCCACTAACGTTAGTGAGCTACTATCGGGTCCGATCCCTGTCAAATACAAGGATCCTGGTTGTCCCACCATTGCCTGCACTATAGGACAAGTCGAGATTAGTCACGCACTTCTTGACTTGGGAGCAAGTATCAACCTGCTTCCATTCTCAGTTTATCAACAACTCGGGTTGGGCAATCTTAGTCCAACTCGGGTCACTATCCAACTGGCTGACCGTTCTATGAAAGTTTCAAAGGGGAAAATTAATGATGTCCTTATCCGGGTCGGGGAGTTTATCTACCCAGTTGATTTCATAGTTCTTGAGATACAACCTGTGTCCAATCTTAGGGCTCAAACTCTTGTAATCCTAGGGCGCCCATTCCTTACTACTGCTAATGCTATTATCAATTGTAAGAATTGGTCTATGAGATTAACCTTTAGGGACATGACTAGAGAAGTCAATGTCTTCAACCTAGAAAAACAACCTCGTAAGATAAGAGACTAAACATTTGAGGTAAACTTTGTTGAAAACAATTGTGATGAAGAGAGTGAAGGTATAGAGAATGAGTCGCTGTTTATTAATGAATTATTTAAGAATGAATGCGATAATCTTGATGAGAAGGCATATGTCGGAGATCCTAATGTCAGAGTACCCTTTAAATAAGGAAAATTTGATTTGAATATCTTCACTTTTGATGAGCCAGCCAATAATCTATCGCATGAGAATATAATTCAAGAACCTCCGATTGACATACTCTTTGAAAATCTCTTCGAAGAACTCATGTGTTTGGATGAACCACTAGGGATATTTTGGTTAATTACACATCTCCAGGGGAAAGTGTTGACCTAAGCTTTGAGGAGATATATGGAACTGAGTTAGAATTCTTAGGCATTCACAATGAAGAAGTTCCAACTAAGAAGTGTGGTGGGGATCAATTTTTGAATAATAAATGTAGTCACATGAGGAAGAAACACCTAAAGAAGGTGAGACTAGGGAGGAAGAGAGCTAAAATGACAAAAAAAATTGGCCTCCTCACTATGCCCTTTAAAGAGGACTGATTGGTCGCTAATGTTGCATATTTAATATCATATGTCCATACTTATTATAGAATAAAAGCCTGCATTGTTCTAATTAATTGTTTGATTTATTTGCAGGCCCAATCTTTAAGGAGTTGAAGAGAAATGAGCCCAAAGCCCACCAAAATTCTGAATTAAATCAGAATTAATTCGCACACACAAAATCAGGACAAAATCAAGAGGTTGAAACCAGTTGAGAAGAATCCTCTCAGAATCGATCGATTAAAGCCAAGAATCCAAGGCCATTTCGTCAGAATCCGGAGCTCAAACGACAACACCAACAAAGGATAAAGTCAGAAGAAACCCCCAGAGAGACCCACCAACAGGGTGTGGCCATCTGGCCACACCCTGGCCGCGAAAACGCGGCTTGGGCCGCGTTTTCGCGGCAATCTTGGGGAGTTAGGGGGAGCGTTTGCTCCCCCGACCTCCCCGGGATCCTGGTTGTTGGGTTATGCCTATAAAAGGCCATTATCTGCGCTGAAAAAGGGAGGCGAATGCATATTAGGATTTAGCTTAGTTTTCATTCCTTAGTTTAGGTTTTTAGTCTTTCTTTTTATGTAATTTGTATGTAACTTAGGGTAGAAGAAGATTCATGTAAGTAAGAGAGGGGCTGATGTTGAGAGTGACACCGACGATGTACCCTACTCCTTTCTTTCATTGTCTCAGCAAGTAATAAAGGTAAATGCTTTGTTTGTTTTCTATTCTGCTTTACTTTACATTTGTTTTGCTTTACTCTTCCTCTTCTACTTTACCTTGGTTGTATTTGTTGAGTGTACAAGTGAATTCCAAAGCAAGTATAACCAAGCTACGTGAGAGCCAGCGATAGTTCATGAAGATGTTCTCCTCTTCCAAGATCCGCATCACTTCGTTCTTCTTATGCTTGACGATATAATGTGCACGGGGACCGAGCTCGAGTTTATGATCTATGCGTTGAACGCCTCCGAAGCAAAAAGGTAGAACTTGCAAAAAGGTTTCCAGGTAAGTCATTACTCAACCTCGGTAAGTATTTCTTCACTTTTCTTTACTTCTTTTCTTTTCTTTCTTAGTTTAGATCACCAACCACTTCCTCCAAATCGTTTTCATTTTTCTCTCCACTCCATTGTACATAATCACTTTCTTTTGTTTTCTGAATTTTTCAACTTCTTCATCTTCCATTTTCTACTAACTTTAACTATACTTTCTTTTTCATTTTTATAACTTAAAAACAGAGAAGAACTTTCGCTTATTTTCTTAACGATTTCAATAAAGAACTGTAACGCTTCCATCGCAAACCCTCCTTGTGGATCACAACCCGCATAGCCACTTGCTATAGCGGAAGAATTGAGCACTTGCACATTTTCCTAATCTTAAGTTCTATAATCTCGTATTTTGTGTGCAGGTTTTGCCTCAATCAAATTTTGGCGCCGTTGCCGTGGAGGGTAAAACGGTTTTTATTGAAATCTAATTTTTATTGAAAATTTTTTAGAACTAAACGAATTTTCTTCTCTGTTGCAGGTTATAGGGCAAGCAAACTAGGAAAATAAGTTTGCAGTGACATACAAGTGGTATTGGGCCTCTGCTCTAGAAAGCAGAGACCCATTGCCCTCTGAATTGTCGCGTTTCCACGGCAAAAGCCGCGGATCCGCGGCAATAAAGAGCTGACTACTAACAGGTTTTTCAGGTCTGCTAGCTTTGCAAATTCTAGTTTGCTGCAATTATTTATTTCTTATATGCCATCACAAAAACCTGCTAATAATTAATAGTAAAAAGTTTGTTACAAAAGTTAAAAATTGATTAGACGTTTGCATTTTAGGCACGTGTCTTTTCAATTCATTTATTTTTTTTACTGTTGAAGAGTGCTGGAGCAAGGTACGTATGCATTGCATTTAGCATAGGACTCACTTCTTGGTTGATTTATATCGCTTTGAGTGAATCTTACATATCTTGTACACTTGCACAAATTGATCTTAAGGGCACTAACCCATTAACAAGATAAGGTGGGGATTTGATCACCCTTCCTTAGCCCAAAAATCACATTCCAAGCACTCACTAACCCAAGCCTAACTAAAATTGAGTAGACGTTGGCCCTAGGGACATCTCGGACTCAATTAGAAGATTATCCTAAGGGGGAAAAATGTTGGAATCTAACTCCTGCAAAATCAGTGTCTAGGAAAGGGATTAAGGGCCGAAAGCCCGAAGGTTGGTGGTTATTTAATTAAGGAACGTCTTTGACGGAAAACCTCCCACCAACCTTGCCCTGACCTGGCTGATTAGCTTGTGGTTAAAGTCTACATTAGACCTCCCGTGGACAGTCTAACCAGTTAGGAGTCGTCTAGGTCCTAAGTCTACCCTAACTTAGGCTAGAATTTTTTCTTTTTTGTTTGTTTATTTGTTTGTTTTTCTTTGTTTGTATTCTATTGTGTGATATGGACTATAATAATAATTTTTTCAACTACAATAATAATCTATATTACACACCGACTTCATTTTCGGATATTACCAACCCGGCATATCATAACTTTGACCAACCTAGTGTGCCGGATTGGTCTTATCCGAATCAATATGACCCATACCCCCCATCTAATAACTATAATTTCCATATTGATTTCAACTCTTCACCGAGTCAGTGGGGATTCACCTCCCCCGAGCATAATTTCCAACCACCTTGCTCTCCTTCTCCACCCAGTCTACATTATGTTCAAGATTCATACTCAGTTCCACCCGTCCAAAATAGGAAACCATCAATTATGGAAATTAGTATGCGTGAGTCCAAACACAAATCCCAAAATCTGATGGACTCACAATTTCACTACCACTTCCAAGACAATTCTTCATCTTTTCATCAAAACAATGAACCTATCAACTATGAAAAGATGCTTGAAGCCATGACTCAGGCTCAAAACGCTCGTAATAGTGACATAGATATGATGGTCGAATCTCTACGTTCTCACCGTTGGACCAATTCTGATGTCACTACCAATTCTGTTGGAGCCGAAGAGTCAGGTTGTTTTGGAAATCAAGATTCCATTTCAGAACAACCATGTGAACTTACCCAAACTCCAAATGATATTGATAGTTTGGCTAATTTTCCTTTTCCTGAAATAGAACTTGAAAATGATTATGATCCTGAACCCCAATTTAGTGATTCAATTCTATTTCCTGATTCGATTATGACTCCGGTATCTTCACCTGACTTCAATCTTTTCCCGGAGTCAACATTGGATCCTGTACCAATTCATAAAGAAATTGAATCACCTATCTTTGTGGATCATGTTAAACTTGACCAACTATACACTTTTGAAGATCCTATTGACAAATTGGCAAGTTCTCAATTTTTTGATATTGAACTCAATGAGATATGTGACCTAGATTCCCAAATCTGTGATCCAGTTCAACTTTCTGAATCAATATTGACTCCTGTTGTGTTACCAAACTTGAGTAATATTTTAGAGTCAGTTTTGATTCCTCCACCTATCATTCCTGAACTGGAATCACCCAAATTAGGTTACATCCCATTGTTAGAAAATACATGTGGACTTGAGTTTCAACTTCTTGACTTGGACCCGCTTCTTGAACTAATTTCGACTCCTGAACCTTTACTTGACTTAAGTCACCTTCCTGAGTCGGTATTAGTTCCTGTCCTTCCTGAGCCCAAGTCAACCGTTCTATCATTTCATACTCCATTCTGGGACGAGGTGGTTGACAAATTTGACTCCGAAATCAATTATGGAATATGGAAATTAGATGGGGTTAAATATTCATAAAGATCCTTCATGGATTTATCTTTTTAATGGGTTATATTAAAGATATTTCTGGTGGGTTCCTCCGAGACCCAAGAAAAGTTGATTGAGCCATGTTTCGTGGACCAATCAGACCACCACCGGAACCACCACCTTAAGGTAACCATTTTCCTTCCCTTTCTTCTTTTTCATGCATCTATGCATTAATTCATACATTGAGGACAATGCATGAGATAGGTGTGGGGGAGGGTCTAACATAACTTTTCTTTTTCTTTAAAATAAAAAAAAAATTAACATTTTTCTTTACTTTTAAAAAACTTTTTGAAAAATAGAAACAATATTTTGACTTATTTTTGTAAAAAATTAAGTTAATCTTAAGGAATAGGAAAATCCTAATTAGGATTTCTTATACTTGGTCAAAATAAGATTATTTGTTTGATTTATAGAGTTAGGAAGATAATTTGTCAAAGTAATTTAGTCTTGATCTTTACCTTGATGAAATATGCACACTTCATACACTTACACACTTAGGGTTCAAAAACAAAGATTCTTATGCCTTATAAAAAATATATATATATAAACAAATCTAATTATTGATTAGCTAGGTGCTTTGGCCTAAGAAAGCCTTAGTATTTATGCAAAAGATAATTAGATGAGTTTGAAAAAAAAAAACAAGTCTAATTATTGATTAGCTAGGTGCTTTGGCCTAAGCAAGCCTTAGTATTTATGCGAAAGATGATTAGATAAGTTTGAAAAGAAAAATCCTCTGATTAAGCTGGGTATTTGTGCCTAATAAAGCATAAGTATTCACGCCTAAAAGAGGTTCATATAATAAAATCCTTAGTTTTGTGGCCTTGTTTGCTCGAGTCCTTAAGTCCTTGGGGGTGTTTTCTCACCTGGTGCCCTAAGACCGTTTGGTTTGAGAGTCATCGATTAAAGGCTCGTTACATGGGTAGATTAGAAAGCCTAATAAAACTAAGAAATAATACCACAAAAAAAAGTATATATATAAAAATAAATAAGGCATAAGAGTTAGAGTTAATGAACTCTTAGTCAAAATTTTCACATTCACAAGGTGCATATGACTTAGGGTAAAGTAATAGACTAGATGAGAAGTACAATTTGACTCCTTACTTTGATTGATAACAAATTTTTGAATAGAGACTAAGTTTAGGAATGAAAAATTCGGCTTTCCTATAACTTATAGATTGCTTAGATCTTACAATCATATTTCAAATATTTTTCTCTTTCAAAATGTTTTTCGAAAATACTAACTCTTTATTTCTCTTTCTTTATGGATTTTGTGGGTGTAATCCGCTGAAAACCCTCACGAGACAAAACTCGTCCTCTAGGGGAAACCTAGAGGTTTAACGGCTTGTTGCACATGCTCAGTGCAATCGCGTGACCTGCGAAAGTGGTCTAATAA
This sequence comes from Agave tequilana, assembly GCA_038442645.1. NCBI lineage: Eukaryota > Viridiplantae > Streptophyta > Magnoliopsida > Asparagales > Asparagaceae > Agave > Agave tequilana. The sequence continues at coordinate 61,000 of JAVJIF010033893.1, read as the reverse complement.
TCCTTAGTAATTTTAGTTGTTTTGCTCGAGGACGAGCAAAAGATAGGTATGGGGGTGTGATTGGTCGCTAATGTTGCATATTTAATATCATATGTCCATACTTATTATAGAATAAAAGCCTGCATTGTTCTAATTAATTATTTGATTTATTTGCAGGCCCAATCTTTAAGGAGTTGAAGAGAAATGAGCCCAAAGCCCACCAAAATTCTGAATTAAATCAGAATTAATTCGCACCCACAAAATCAGGACAAAATCAAGAGGTTGAAACCGGTTGAGAAGAATCCTCTCAGAATCGATCGGTTAAAGCCAAGAATCCAAGGCCATTTCGTCAGAATTCGGAGCTCAAACGACAACACCAATAAAGGATAAAGCCAGAAGAAACCCCCGGAGAGACCCACTAACAGGGTGTGACCATCTGGCCACACCCTGGCCGCGGAAACGCGGCTTCGGCCGCATTTCCGCTGCAATCTTTGGGAGTTAGGGGGAGCGTTTGCTCCCCCGACCTCCCCGGGATCCTGGTTGTTGGGTTTATGCCTATAAAAGGCCATTATCTGCGCTGAAAAAGAGAGGCGAATGCATATTAGGAATTAGCTTAGTTTTCATTCCTTAGTTTAGGTTTTTAGTCTTTCTTTTTATGTAATTTGTATGTAACTTAGGGTAGAAGAAGATTCATGTAAGTAAGAGAGAGGGGCTGATGTTGAGAGTGACACCGACGATGTACCCTACTCCTTTCTTTCATTGTCTCAGCAAGTAATAAAGGTAAATGCTTTGTTTGTTTTCTATTCTGCTTTACTTTACATTTGTTTTGCTTTACTCTTCCTCTTCTACTTTACCTTGGTTGTATTTGTTGAGTGTACAAGTGAATTCCAAAGCAAGTATAACCAAGCTACGTGAGAGCCAACGATAGTTCATGAAGACGTTCTCCTCTTCCAAGATCCACATCACTTCATTCTTCTTATGCTTGACGATATAATGTGCACGGGGACCGAGCTCGAGTTTATGATCTATGCGTTGAACGCCTCCAAAGTAAAAAGGTAGAACTTGCAAAAAGGTTTCCAGGTAAGTCATCACTCAACCTCGGTAAGTATTTCTTCACTTTTCTTTACTTCTTTTCTTTTCTTTCTTAGTTTAGATCACCAACCACTTCTTCCAAATCGTTTTCATTCTTCTCTCCACTCCATTGTACATAATCGCTTTCTTTTGTTTTCTGAATTTTCCAACTTCTTCATCTTCCATTTTCTACTAACTTTAACTATACTTTCTTTTTCCATTTTTATAACTTTAAAACAGAGAAGAACTTTCGCTTATTTTCTTAACGATTTCAATAAAGAAATGTAACGCTTCCATCACAAACCCTCCTTGTGGATCACGACCCGCATAGCCACTTGCTATAGCGGAAGAATTGAGCACTTGCACATTTTCCTAATCTTAAGTTCTATAATCTCGTATTTTGTGTGCAGGTTTTGCCTCAATCAAGGACCCATTGGAATGATGGGAAGAGAGCTAGAGGGATGAGACCAAAAAAGATCTAGGTGTGGGAGAAACTTGATATTGTACATATTTTTGTATAATATTTGCACCTCTTTTATAGTTCTCTTTATGCATCTATACATTTCTTTCATACATTGGGGACAATGCATGAGATAAGTGGGGGAGGGTTCTAACATGACTAATATGACTATAAAAAAGAGATATATATATATATATATATATATATATATATATATATATATATATATATATATATATATATATATATATATATATATATATATATAAACTTTTTGAAAGGATAGAAAAATATTTTGATATATTTTTTTGTAAGAAATTAAGTAAGTCATTTTAAGGAATAGGAAAATCATAATTAGGATTTCTTACACTTGGTCAAAATAAGATGACTTGTTTGATTTTAGGGTTAGGAAGAAATTTGTGAAAGTAATTTAGTCTTGATCTTTACCTTGATGAAATATGCATACTTTATACACTTACACACTTAGGGTTCAAAAACAAAGAATCTTATGCCTTATAAAAAAAAGAAAATAAACTATATAAAAAATAAACAAATCTAATTATTGATTAGCTAGGTGCTTTGGCCTAAGCAAGCCTTGGTATTTATGCAAAAGATAATTAGATAAGTTTGAAAAAATATATATACAAATCCTCTAATTAAGCTGGGTATCTATGCCTCATGAAACATAATTATTCACGCCTAAAAGGGTACATTTTATAAATAAAAATCTTAGTTTCGTGGCCTTGTCTGCTCGAGTGCTTAAGTCCTTAGGGGTATTTTCTCACCTGATGCCCTAAAATTGTCCGGTTTGGGTGTCACTAACTAAAGGCTCGTTACATGGGCAGATTAGAAAGCCTAATGGAATTGAGGAATAAACACAACAAAAAAAAATATAAATAAGGCATAGGAGTTAATGTTAAAGAACCCTTAGTCAAACTTCACAGTCATGATGGTGCATATGACTCAGGGTAAAGTAATAGACTAGATGAGAAAGACAATTTGACTCCTTACTTTAATTGATGACAAGTTTTTGAATGGAGACTAAGTTTAAGAATGAAAATTTTGATATTCCTATAACTTATAAATTACTTAAACTCTCACAAATATACTTTAAATATTTTCTCTTTTCAAAATGCTTTTCAAAAACATTAACTTTTTTCTCTTTCTTTATGGATTTTGTGGGGTAATCCACTGAAAACCCTCACGAGACAAAACTCGTCCTCTAGGGGTAACCTAGAGGTTTAACGGCTTGTTGCACATGCTCAGTGCAATAGAGTGACCTGCAAAAGTGGTCTAATAATTAGAATAAGTTTTGATATTTTGCTCGAGGTCGAGCAAAAGATAAGTGTGGGGGTGTGATTGGTCACATATATTGCATATACATTGTCACATTATCACACTTTTTATCTAATAAATTTTATTAATAAGTCTTATTCTTCTTTGTTAAATTTAGGCCCATTGCTAAAAGAAAGGAAAGAGAAACAAGCCCAAAAGCCATCAAATTCTGATTTAATTCAGAATAAATTCGAAATCAAGGAATGAGGGCAAATCTTGGCATATCAGAGAGGCTGAAAACCGGTTGAAATGGATCTTCTAAAATCAAGCGGTTGAAGCCAACAATCAAAGGCTGTTTAAATCCTGGAGCTGAAACGAGAATACAAGCAGAAGATATTGGTGAATCACTAAAGAAGGGAGTTCCACCACTTGGGTGTGGCTATCTGGCCACACCAGGGCCGCGGAAACGCGGCCCTAGCCACGTTTTCATGGCTTTGTTGAAGCCGTTGGGGAACGTTTGCTCCCCCAATCTTTCTACGGCCTCTCCTCTATTTCCTACCTATAATACCATTTTCAACAGAGAAGAAAGGAAAAGCGAGGACTAGGATTAAATTTATTGTTCATTTTTAGGGTTTAGGAACATTGTTAGATAGCTTGGAGAAGTTGTATCTCCTCTTTATTCTTTTTTTAGTTTAGACCAGAAAAGAGAGAAGAGTGGAATTGAATGTGTAATTCGTCTTTGAAGTGACAATCAAAGGAGCTTCTACTTGCCATTCCAACTCAACTTGAATTTAGTATGTTTGTGTTTAATTGTCAATTTTTGTTTGTTTTCATTTCATAATGAGTAGCTAAATCATTTTCTGGGCTCACTAATTGATGTTTTCTACCTCCTCTCTCTCGATTGAATTTGATGGAAGAACTCTCTTGAATCATAATGCCTAAAGTTAAATTTTATTCTTGAAAGCTCATGATGATGCTCTTCTTTTAAAACTTGAATTTTCAAGGCACAACTATTGTTAAATCATTTTTATTCCATACTCGCTTCCTCGCGCTTGATGGTTTAACATTCTATTTTTAATGTTGTGTTAAGAAAGATCTCAAGATTTGATCCAAAACATCTCATTTGTTTTACTTGAACACTAAAAGAAACTAAGCCTTTTTGCCTATGATAAAAGTGATGCACTAAAAATATTCTTGAGATTAGTAGTAAATAAAGTTAGTGAGCCCAGATCTTCTTCTCATATTAAAAACAACCAAACAATTTTCAAAGTTTTTTAATCACCTTTTCCAAACCCTTTTCCAAAGTTGCAATTTTTCTTTTAATCATCTCCCTTCTCTCCATTCTTCTTTTCAACTAAAAAACGAGCACAATTCTTTGTTACTAAACAAAATGCTGAAAAGCTTTCATCACATTCCTCCTCGTGGACACAACCCGTTAGCCCAAAGCTACACGGTAAATTCCTTGCTCTTTCATTTTTACAATCAATATTCAATTTTCAGCTTGATCATCTTCTGTACACTAAGAATTTGCATGTATTTATAGCAAATAAGGAACGGGGGAGAGCGTCTGAAGATGGGGGAACAAACGTTCCCCCAAATCTTACCAGATTGCCGCGAATCCGCGGCTTTGGCCGCGGTTCCGCGGCCTGGATGTGGTCAATTGGCCACATCCAGGGAGCGTGGCATCCATCCATCTTAGATTATCCCCTCGAATTCTCTCTTTGGACTTTTTATTTAACGTTATCCTCGGTTGATCTTTAGCTAACCAAAATGAATTTAAAGAAATCCGAATTTTACTGGTTTTTATTTTGTGTTATCTTTCTGATTTGCTCTGATCTTTAGCTGAACATTTGCCCAAATCCTTGATTTGTTCTGGATGTGGTGATATCCTCATAGATCTTTAAGTTAACCTAATTGATTCACTAAAATTTAATTTTAATTGACTAGATCTGAGATCATCCTCAGCTAATCAAATAGATCCAGGTATATCTAATTTTAACTGGTATTTATTGGTTTAATCCTATTTCTATCCATGATTATCATCTGCAAAATTGACATTTAAGATAAGAAAATTAGCAGATTTATTACACGATAAATGTAGGAGTGTAAAGAAAAGAATGCAAAATATGTGTACGATCATGTATGGCTATCTTAATGAATAGTCCAAATTAATTATGATCTTATTAAGTAAATAATTGGACTAAAGGGTATTAAATTGTAATGGATTAATGTGTAGAGATAATTATGCAATTTTTAATTTGTTGAAGGGTTAAATTGAAAAAAAGAATAACTCTTGTTATTATATAAGGGATCATGGTCCCCAAAGGAACACATCACCTTCTTCTCTTTGAGATCTCTTCAAGCAGAGAGAAACCCTAGAAGGATACAAATCTTTTGGAAGGCCATCTTCATCCCAACAATTTAAGCAATTCAGTCATGAATTAAGATACGCTTCTGCCTTTGTTATTTTAATCTTCTCATATATTTGAATCTTCAAGGAGGCTAAATATTTTTAGGGTTTGATCTATGCTAAAGTTATGGCCTTTTTGATCTTGATAATTATTGTAGATCCATTCCTTTATTGTTTAGTTTAAGATCCAACAATTGGTATCTGAGCCTCTCCTTTAAGGATTCCTGGATTTGGGAACTAAAGTTCAAAACTTAGAATTTTATTCATACTTTCATGAATTATAGATTAGATCTTATGAATCATATACATGATTACTTTGGCTTTGGTAAAAAATTCCCTTTTCTTCAGATTTATGGATTTGAAATCGCATATCAGAATTCAGGATAGTAAAAAAAAAAAATCATTTTAGAGGTTTCAGATCTGTTCTTTTAGATTAAAAAAACAGGGGGAAGTAGGCGTGGCCAACACGCCGTGCCCTGGGAGGCGCGGCCAGAGCAGGCCGCGCGCAGCCAAGCGCGGCTGCGCATTGGCAGGCCACGCCTCTGTGACGGGCGCGGCTCCCTAGGGCGCAGTGCATCTTAAGGCGGCGCCCAGCGACATCTAGCATATTGACCCCTTTTTTGAGGGCAATTTGGGACTTTTAAAATTTTTAAACAAAATTTTGGGTACATTCAGTGAACTATTAAGATAGTCTAATATTTAATAAAACTAACTGAAATAAGATGTCGCCAAAGTAGCTCTTGTGTAGATTGTCTTCTTGAGAATGTTAAGATGTTTGTGTGTGTGTGTAAATTCATGCGAGTATTAACCAGCACAAAGGAAGGATAATATTTGACCGAATTGCATATATACCTGTGGGATAAATGCGTGACAATTATAAAGTTTCTATGTGAAAAATAAATTTATCTAAAGAAAATTCATCATTTGACAGAATTTATTGTTAACATTTAATTACTACATCATGAGTACCACTTTCAAGTTAATATTACTGTCCAAAGACTTGATATTAATGTTGTGTTAGGTATCTTGTAATGTATTTCATAATTGTTTAAATTTAAAAGTTATTTATTTGATTATAATATGAACATGCATACCTATTTGATTTATTCTCTGTACAGCTATTATATCTGCTGCAACTATATATGCAAAGACCAATAGTATTCCCATGCTCAATGGGACAAACTTCAAGAAATGAAAAGAAAATGTTCTGTTCTTGGCTGCATGAATCTAGACCTTGCACTTAGGATAGAGAAACCTACTTCTCTTACAGCTGAAAGTTCTCCTAACGATAGGAAGAACTTTGAGAAGTGGGCATGCTCTAATCGCATGAGTCTAATGATCATAAAGCGCGGCTTGCCGGAAGCCTTTCGAGGGGCAGTATCTGATGAGGTAACTTTAACTAAAGATCTTCTTGCTGACATTGAGAAATATTTTGCAAAGAACTGTAAAGCAGAAACAAGCATGCTTTTAGCTAGCTTGATTTCTATGAAGTATAAAGGCAATGAAAATATAAGGGAGTACATCATGCAAATGTCTGCTTCCATGCTTAAGGCACTAAAGCTTGATTTGTCTGTGGACTTACTCATACATTTGGTATTGATTTTGCTTCCTACACAATTTAGTCAATTTAAGGTCAGTTATAACCGTCAGAAGGAAAAATGGACTCAGAATGAATCATTTCATATTGTGTGCAAGAAGAGAAAAGGTTTAAGTATGAGAAATCTGAAAGTACTGATCTTTTCAGTACCGTAAAGGATAAGGGTAAGAAAAGAAAGAAGGATGAAGCTGTTAAGGGTCCAGATCAAAAGAAATATAAGAAAAGTGAAGACTGTTTCTTTTGTAAAAAAACCTAAATACATAAAGAAAGAATATACAAAATATCATGCTTGGCGTGCCAAAAAAGGTATGTTCTTTATTTTGGTCTGTTCTGAGGTTAATTTAGCTTCAGCACCTAGAAACACTGGATGGTTAGATTTTAGTGCTACACTCATCTAAGTGTTTCTATGCAGGGCTGCCTGAGCTAACGAAGGCCAAGTGATGGTGAAAGATACATCTTTGTGGGCGATGAAAACTTGGTAGAAGTTGAGGCAATAGGGAATTTTAGGTTGTTATTAGGAACTGATTTTTATTTAGACTTGAAAGACACTTTTGTTGTATCGTCATTTAGACAGAATTTGGTTTCTGTTTCTGTACTGGACAAATTTGGTTATCATTATTCTTTTGAAAATAATCAGTTTAGTCTTACATTAAATTCAAATATTGTTGGTACTGGTTCATTGAGTATAGTTATGACAACCTTTATTTTCTTGATACTATTGCATCATATAATAAAATCTTGCATTTGGATTCACGTGGTACAAAACATAAGCTAAATAAAGAAAATTCATTATGATTATGGCACAAGCATTTGGGTCATATATCCAAATCTAGAATATAATGACTTGTGACAGAAGGTATCTTGGATTCCCTTGATTTTTCAGACTTAAATGTCTGTGTTGAGTGTATCAAGGAAAAACAGACCAAACATAAGAGATTAGGTGCAAACAGATCTTCAAACGTTAAAATTGATACATACAAATATCTGTGGACCATTCCCTACGGCTTCTTTGAATCGTCAACGATACTTTATACCATTCATAGACGATTACTCACGCTATAGGTACCTATATCTCATTTATGAGAAATCAAGGTTTCGGACATGTTCAAAATATTCAGAGTTGAAGTTGAAACTCAACTCAGCAATAAAATTAAGTGTGTCAGATCTGACCATGGTGGTGAGTACTTGATAGGTATGACAGTTCAGGAGAACAATGTCCAGGGCCATTTGCTGACTTCCTAGGGGAATGTGGAATCATTCCACAATACACCATTACAGGCTCACCTAGCATGAATGGTATAACTAAAAGACGAAACATGACTCTTAAGGATATGGTGAGGAGTATGATTAGCCATTCTACCTTATCAGAATTACTCTGGGCAGAAGCAATAAAGATAACAACTTATATTCTAAACAAAGTACCAACTAAAGCAGCTGCCAAAACACCTTATGAGCTTTGGACAGGTTGAAAACCTAGTCTAAAGCACTTACATTTTGGGGATGCCCATCTGAGGCTTGGCCTTATAGGCCAAATGAAAAGAAATTGGACTCCAAAAAAGTGAGCAACTACTTCATTGGTTACTCTGAACGATCTAGGGGCTGCAAGTTTTATGATCCCACTATTCAGTCAATTTTTGAAACGGAAAATGCAACATTTTCTGAGGATGTTGAGTTGGGGAGAGAAATAAGGTAAGAGACCTGTCTTTGAGGAGGAATCAGTTATGATCCTTACTAGTGCTTTTGACAGTGAACATGCTTCTAACCTGTCATTGTTCGAGAAGCAGATATGGAACCTCATCTAGACAATGTTGAACAACTTTCCACTCAAGTTGAGGTAATTGTTCCTGAAGAACAAGCTCAACAACCTCAAGAACAGAGACCATTAAGAAGATCCATAAGAGAGAGGAGAAATGCTATTCCAGATGACTACATAGTATTCCTCTAAGAACATGAAGACACTGATGGATCGATGGAAGGTGATCCAAACAACTTCCATCAAGCCATGCAGGATTCTAACTCTCAAAAATAGATAGATGCCAATAATGAAGAGTATAAGTCTATGCAAGAGAATCAAGTTGGGATCTTGTCCCATAACTTGAAGGCATGAAGCCTATTGGTTGCAAGTGGATATTTAAAACTAAAAGGGATTCTGAAGCTAATGTGGAGAGATATAATGCTTATCTTATAGCTAAGGGCTTTACTCAAAGGGAAGGCACTGATTTTATAGAGACATTTCTTTGGTTTCATCAAAAGACTCTTTTAGGATAATATGGCTCTTGTTTACACATTTTAACCTTGAGTTACATCAAATAGATGTTAAGACAACTTTTCTCAATGGTGACATTGAGGAAACTATATATATGGTGCAACAAGAAAACTCTGTGTCTGGAGACCCAAAGAATATGGTTTGCAAAGTAAAAAAAAATTTATCTATGGACTCAAGCAAGCTTCCCGTCAATGGTACTACAAGTTTCATCAAGTAGTTGTCTCATTTGATTTAAAGACAAATGCTATTGAAGATTGTGTATATCACAAGTTCAGTGGGAGTAAGTATATTTCCTGATTTTGTATGTTGTGACATACTTCTTTCTACCAATCATAAGGAAATTTTGGACGAAACCAAGAGATTTCTATCAAAAAAATTTGATATGAAAGAACTTAGTGAGGCGTCTTTTGTCTTAGGAATCCAGATATACCAGAATCTATCTCGCGTTATTCTTAGATTGTCACAAAAGTCCTATATAGAAAAAGTGCTTGAAAGATATGGTATATAAGATTGCAAACCAGGAGACACCCCAGTCGCAAAAGGTGATAAATTCAGTCTAAGTCACTGCCCTACAAAAGACCTTGAAGTTAAAAATATGCAGAAGATTCCCTATGCTTCAGCTGTAGGGAGTCTAATGTATGCTCAGGTTTGCACACGTTCAGACATAGCATTCATTATTAGAATGCTAAGCAGATATTTAAGTAACCCTGAGATGAATCACTGGAGAAATGTCAAAAGGGTCTTCAGATATTTACAGAGAACTAAGAATTACATGCTCACATACAAGAGGTCAGATGAAATTGAGATCATCGGGTATTTAGATTCTGAGTTTACTGGATGCCAAGACAATAGAAGATCCACATCGGGTTACATTTATCTGTTGGCTGGAGGAGCTATTTCCTGGAAGGGTACTAAACAAACTCTCATAGCCTCCTCCACTATGGTAACAGAATTATAGCATGTTATGAGGCATCCGACTATGAATTATGGCTGGGAAATTTTGTCACTGGGCTGCGCATTCTAAGTGGTATTGAAAGACAACTAAAGTTATACTGTGACAATAAATCAGCAGTTATATATTCTAACAACAACAGGAGCTCATCCAGGTCAAGATACATTGACATTAAGTTTCTGATTGTGAAAAAACGGACACAGAGTGGATATATTTCAATAGAGCACATTGGGACAAACTTTATGATTGCGGATCCGCTTACTAAAGGATTAACACCGAAGGTCTTTTATGAGCATACTGCTTCTATGGGTGTTATATCACTTAAGGATATCATATTTTAGTGGGAGTTTGTATATATGTTTATTTCTCTATTTTATATTTTGGACACATTTTGTGTATTTGGACATTTTCTGTAGAAATAAAGCATTCAGTCTACACTCTATTTTATTATATTAAAGTTTGATCTCAATAAAGTTTAAGGATGGACCAGTTGAAAATAGGTATGTTCAGATCACATTACATGTAATTTTCATGCTTCACATCCATGATGGATCTATGTCATTAGGTTGTATTAGTATATATGATTATTGGTGGGTTTAGTTACGCTAATTGTAACAAAAATTTCTTGAGCCCTATATCAATATAGTAAATGGATGAGATTGTTAAGAATACCTGATTATATGATAGGAATATTTTGAGCTCATAAAGTGTATACATTTATAAGGTAACATATGTGATCTAATTAAGCAAATATTAGATCACATATGTTACCCTTAGAAATTGCATAATTATCTCTGCACATTAAATTGTCATGGATTAATGTGTAGTATGCAATTTTTAATTTGTTGAAGGGCCAAATTGAAAAAAAGAATAACTCTTGTTATTATATAAGGGATCATGGTCCCCAAAGGAATGTATCATCTTCTCTTTGAGACCCCTTCAAGCAGAGAGAAACCCTAGAAGTGTTGAAGCCTACAGATTGAAAGCTTTTGATGATGGATAACAAAATGATACAGATGCATTTGGAGCTCTATCTCAAGCTTATATACAGAGTTCTGGTTGCTCAAACTCTTTTGGAGAATTTGACTATTTATGTGTATTTTTTAAAATTTTGTTAAAGCCTTGAACGCACACAATAATCATATTGTCGACTTGACCCCTAGTATAGTCGACTATCCTATCCCCTAGTCGACTTGATCCATATTACAGTCGACTAAGGCCTTTCATAAAAATATTCCTGCTCCCTGTTTGTTCTCTGTTTAGCAGTATTAGTCGACTTCCTCTAGGCACTAGTCGACTAGCCCATGCTATATTCGACTAACCATGTTCTTCTGGTCGACTAATTACAGTTTTCAGAAACTTGTTATCTGTATCAGTCTTGATATAGTCGACTTGCCTCCTATACTAGTCAACTAACAATGGCAAAATTTATTATTTTGGTCGACTAACCTCCATACCCTAGTCGCTAATATCAGTTTCTGACTGTTAAACAGTTACTGCTTTCTGGTGTTTTATCTAACGTTTTAAATTTCAAATTTGAATTGATAACTTTCCTAACTGACTATAGATTTCACCTATAAATAGGGATGTTGTCGTAGGGTTAATTCACCAATTCAAAACACAAGTTTTCTACCCAAAAATTCTGTTCAAAATTCTATTTTTTTTGAAAACATGCTTCTACTTTCTATTTCTTCACCAATTTCTACTCTATCGTGAAGAATTCTGAAAGTCCGCCTATAAGAGACCTTGTCCTCAATCACATACAGATTCAAGGCTTATAGGATTGAATGTATTTACTCAAAGAGAAGTTGTACAAGAGCGTCTTCTTGGTGTAGAAGAGAAGTTGTACAAGGTGTCATCTTCTTGGTGTAAGAGGAGTTGTACACATTTGGCAAAGGTGTTTTGTCAAGTCGTGTACAAGTGCTGGTTTTGGGTGTATCCAAATTAAGAAAAATAAAATCTCAAATGGATTGCTTGGGGTCTGGATGTAGGTCACAAGGATCGAATCAGGATAAAATCTCTTATCTTTGCGTTTGCATTTTCTGAATTTTTATTCTGTGAATTTTACTTTCCTGCAAGTAGTTTTAATTTAAAAAGTTTATAAATACTATTCACCCCTTCTCTAGTGTTTGTGTTGCTTGTTTATAGATCCTACACTTGGTATCAGAGTAAGGATGGCAACGGAATTCTCTTTATTGCAATTCAAAGAAGGACATTTTACACAACGTCCACCATTATTTGATGGATCGAACCACAACTACTGGAAGTGTAGAATGAAGATCTACTTGCAGTCACTCAACTATGAACTATGAAACATAGTGGAAGAACCATACACCAAACCTACAACTAATTATGATGCTTGGAGTGAAGAACAAAAGAAATCTGTCAACCTTGATGCCAAAGCAATGAACGAGCTCTACTGTACCTTGAACAAAGAAGAATTCAATCGCGTATCAACGGCCAAATCTGCAAATCAAATATGGTAGATCTTACAGGTAACACATGAAGGTACAAATAAGGTTAAAGAATCTAAAATTTCTATTCTTGTTCACAGGTTCGAACTCTTCAAAATGAAGGAGAACAAAATCATTGCAGAAATGGTTACAAGGTTCACCGACATTACAAATTCTTTAGTAGCCCTTGGAAAGGAATATATGCAAGTTGAAAAAGTCAGAAAGATCCCTCGTGCACTCACATCTGATTGGGAGAAGAAAACTACTGCAATAGAAGAAGCGAATGATCTATCAATAATGTCATTAGAAAACCTTATTGGCAATCTAATGGCATATGAAGTGCAACTCGAAGATAGAAAGAAGGATGAACAACAACTTCAATCCAAAAGAAAGTACTTGCCTTCCATACATCTTCACACATGGACAATTCAGATGACGATGAAGAGGAGATGGCGATGCTTTCAAGAAAATTCAAAAGGTTCTTAAAATAAAGTAAGTTTAAAATGAATAAAGATACTAATGATAATCCTATTTTTTAAGTGTAACAAATCAGGTCACATAAAGAAGAATTGCACATTGATGAAATCAACAGGAAATTTTAAGAATTTCAATAAGTTCAACAAGAAGAAGAAAGCCTTCTAAGCAACTTGGGATGATAGCAATTTATCTTCCTCTGACGAAGAAGAAGCCACTGAAACCACCAATATCCGCTTCATGGCTCAAGAAGATGAGGTTCAAAATTATGATGAATTATTAGAAGCATTTAATGAACTTTATAATGATTTCAAAAATGAAAAGATGAAAAATAAAGTTTTAACAAAGGAAAATGAAAGACTCAACAATGAAAATTCAATTTATGTTTCTCAAAATCTACTTTAAATTCTCAAAAAGATGATTTTGAAAAAGTTATTTCATCTTTAAAAAAAGATAATGAAAATTTCTTCAAAGAGAATTCTATGCTTAAAAAGGAAACTTTTTCTTTAAATTCTAGATTTACAATTTTAAATAAAGAAATGACTAGTTTTAAAATTAAGTATGAAGAAATTTTGAAAAATGTGACAAAATTTAATTAAGGAAAAGAAAATTTAAATGATCTATTATCTTATCAAAAGATGTCAAATAATCATTTTGGTCTTAGATATTCAAAAGATAAGATTTACAAACCTACACATGTTGGTCTTGGATTTCAAAAACTAATTTTGTAAAATCTACACTTTTTTAAAATAATAATCCATATAATTCTTTTGTGAAAAAAAATACTAATACTATTTCAAAAAGAATTAGGAACAAATATATATGGATTCCTAAAAATTAAATAATGTTGATAAAAATGCTTAGATTGTATCTTATATACATGATGTGTATAATTCTGTTAATTATGTTTATACTAACAAATGGAAACCAATTCCAAATGGATTTGAGTTCCTAAAGGCTAATCTTTTTCGGACCCTATCATGATGGGTACCATACAAAATATTTTTATCTTATTGGTACCTTACAGAGAAAAGTGGATACTTGATAGTGGTTGTTCCAAACACATGACCGGACACATTCAACTGCTGTCTTCCATTAAAATCAAAAAGGGAGGTACAGTAATATTTGGAGATAATAACAAAGGAAAGGTTATTGGTATCGGTATGGTTGGTAACATTTCGAAACCCCTTATTGAAAATGTTCTTTTAGTAAGATGTTTAAAACACGGTCTATTAAGTATTAGTCAATTATGTGATAAGGGTTATAAAATTATTTTTGAAAAGATGCATGTTTTATATATGATACTAACATGAAAGATATTCTATTTAAAAGTTCTAGTAACAACAATATTTATGAGTTATCAATAACTTGTATATCATCAAATGATAACTTATGTTTACTTCCTTCTAATAATGATTATTTTTTATGGCATAAAAGATTTGGTCATTTGAATATGAAAACAATTTCTAAGATTTCTAAATTTGATTTAGTTAAAGGTCTTCCAAAAATAGCTTTTAAAAAGGATTATTTTTGTGATTCTTGTCAATTAGGAAAACAAGTTAAATCATCTTTTAAATTTAAAGATTTAGTTTCTACTAATAGACCTTGAGAACTGTTGCATTTGGATTTATTTGCTCCTATTCGTGTTGCTTCTTTAAACAAAAGTAGGTATGTTTTTGTTATTGTTGAAGATTATTCACATTTTTCATGGGTAATTTTTCTAGAAAATAAAATGATACTTTTAATGAGATTTCAAGTTTTTCTAAAAGAATTCAAAATCAAAAGTCTCTAAACATAGCCTCTATTCACAGTGATCATGGAGGAGAATTTGAAAATGAATCTTTTGCAAATTTCTGTGATAAGTATGGTATTACACATAACTTTGAATTTCCTAGAGCATCTCCTCAAAATGATATTGTGGAGAGAAGAATAGGACTTTGCAAGAATGTGCTAGAACTATGCTTATGGACAGTCATTTACCAAAATATTTTTGGGCTGAAGCTGTTGCTACTGCATGTTATATTTTAAATCGTGTGCTTATTCGACCTATTTTAAACAAAACATCGTATGAATTATTTTATAGTAGAATTCGAAAAGTTTCTTGTTTCATGATTTTTGGATGTAAATGTTTTATCTTAAATACAAAAGATGCTTTAGATAAATTTGATGGTAGATCCAATGAAGGTATTTTTGTTGGATATTCTACTCAAAGTAAAGCATATAGAATATTTAATAAGAAAACATTTACTATTGAAGAATCTTTACATGTTAAATTTGATAAATCTTTGACTAAGTCTATTTCTAATACTTCTTCACATGATGATGATGATATCATAGATATTCCTATTGATAATACTATTATATCTTCTGGTGATACTAACATTTCTAATGTTGATGAGATTCCTACCGAGTTACCTAAAGCATATGTTGAAGTAAGGAATCATCCATGTAATTTGGTTATTGGAGATACAAATCAAGACGTTTAGACAAGATCCAAGTTGAACTACATGACACAAATTGCTTTCATATCACTCATTGAACCGAAGAATATCAAAAAAGTATGTGCAGATGATTTTTGGACTATTGCAATGCAAGAAAAGTTGAATCAATTTGTCAGAAATGATGCTTGGGATCTTGTACAACGTCCTACTGATCATCCAGTCATCGGTACCAGATAGGTCTTGAAGAACAAATTTGTTGAATCAGGTCAAGATATTAAGAACAAAGCAAGGTTATTAGCACAAGGATACAATCAAGAAGAAGGTATTGATTTTGATGAAACTTATGCACCAGTAGTTTGACTTGAATCAATTCGTATTTTACTTGCTTTCGCTTGCTTTATGAATTTCAAAATTTATCAAATGGATTTTAAAAGTGCCTTTTTAAATGGTTTTATTAAAGAAACTATTTATGTTGAACAACCTGCAGGTTTTGAACATGAAAAATTTCTAAACCATGTTTTTAAACTTAAGAAAGCTTTATATGGTTTAAAACAAGCATCCCGTGCTTGGTATGATAGATTAAAAAGTTTTCTTTTAAATTCTAGTTTTAAAATGGGAAGAGCAGATACAACTCTTCTTATTAAACATGTTAATAAAGATATCTTAATTATTCAAATATATGTTGATGATATTTTATTTGGATCTGCTAACGATAATCTTTGTCAAGAATTTTTTAAGACTATGCAGAGTGAATTCGAGATGAGCCACATGGGTGAACTTACTTTCTCGGCTGTAAATAAAGCACATGAATGATGGAATCTTCATTTCCCAGTGCAAGTATGCAAAGGAACTTTTGAAAAGTTTGGTATGGAAAATTCTGGTCATACAAACACTCCCATGAGTACTATTACGTTCCTAGACAAAGATGAAAATGGTAAGAATGTTGATCAAAAACTATATCAAGGTATGATTAGTTCTTTACTATATATTACTTTAAGTAGACCTGATATTATGTTCAGCGTTTGCTTATGTGCTAGATATCAATCAAATCCTAAGGAATCACATCTTAAAGCAGTGAAAAAGATTCTTCGATATATTAATAACACTATCAACTATGGCTTATTTTATCCGAAATCACGCACATTTGATTTTCTATCATATAGTGATGCTGATTTTGCTTGATGTAAATCTGATCGGAAGAGTACTAGAGGTACTTGTCACTTTTTGGGATATTCACTAGTATCATGGTTCAGTAAAAAGCAAAATTCTATATCATTATCAACAACCGAAGCAGAATATATCACTGTTAGTGTTGCATGTGCTCAAATTTTATAGATAAAACAAACCTTATTTGATTATGGCATGTCTATCACAAATTCACTTATTATGTGTGATAATACCAGTGCTATTAACTTATCTAAAAATCTAATTCATCATTCACGTACTAAGCATACTGATATTAGACATCATTTTTTATGTGATCATGCTTTAAAAGGTGATATTTCACTAAATTTTATATCAGCTGATAATCAAATTGTAGATATTTTTACAAAACTGCTTAAAGAAGATATTTTTATGAGATTTCGGAGAGATTTGGGTATTTGCAATATTTCCGATCTTTAAATATTTTTTTAGAATTATTTTAAGCCATTTTTTTCTTATTAATCGACTTATCAAAGTCTAGTAGTCGACTTGATGAGTAACTAGTCGACTTATCAAAGTCTAGTAGTTAACTTGATAAGTAACTAGTCGATTTAACAGTGTACCAGTCGACTAATTTCATCAAACAGAAACATGGGTTTTTGAGTTATTAAAAGTTAGTCGACTATATCGACTAACTAGTCGACTAAATAGTGGATTAGTCGACTAGTAAAAAACACAAGTTGACTAACCCTGTCAAAATCTGTGTTCTGTTATTGGATATTTTTCATTCAAACCCGACCCATATCATAAACATTTGGATCGGATCTTTCTCTATTTTGATCCTAACCATTGATATTAGTTTTACTTCTCATTTTCACCCTTCACCCTCATAAAACCCCAGTTTTTTCACCCAGTCCCTCTCTCCAGCCGCAAAGCTGTCGACTAAAGCCTTCAGCAATGCAGCAGTGAACCCGTTCCCTCTTCCTTCAAATTTCTTGGTAAATTCGTTCCAATCTCTGTCTTATACTCTCTATTCCTACTTTATCTACCTTTAATTTCAGTTCTAATCATGTCTAGGTCTAAGAAATTCAAATTTACACCATCTTCTTCCTCATCTCAAACTGATTTTAGGGCTTTTCTTAAAAAACCTACCCTAGAAGATGATTTCTTAAGAATTTCTTTATTAGAAATCTTACCTGGTAGATTTGCTAAGTATGAAGACTTTAATGACTATGATATTATCTCTTACCTTGTGGGCTTTATACTATGTTTTCTACTGAATCAAGACAAGGATATTATCCCTCTTAATCCACCTTTTTATACAAACTTAACCTATGAAGACAATGAAGATGATGTTCATATTTATTCTATTGCTAAAGGTGTGAAAATCAAGTTATCTCCTAAATCCATAGGTCGTATTTTTCAATTCCTTATCATGGCCTATCTATTAATGACATTGCTATGGATGATGCTGAGGTCTTATCAAATATGTTTCTTTCAGGTCAAGGACTCCCATGTCTTACAATAAATTGAAACCTATTCCTTGACTAACTGGTCGCATCCTTGCCTATAACATTGTCCAAAAACTGGGAGTTATAACTATTATTCCTGTGATTTAGCTACGTGTGTCTATACCATCATGGCTAGACTAGTAGTTAACTGGGCTAAGATATTCTTTGTTACTCTTGTTAAGGATCATACATCCTTTTTACCATATGGAGCCTTTTTATCTCATGTGTTTTAGAAATTTCACATAGATCTTGCTTTCGAAACGAGTGTTATCAAAGTTTTCGAGTCTTTTGACCGTGCCGTACTTCATCATATCAAACTTCATGATTTTCCTCACCCTCCACCACACCCTCAACATCCAACCTCTCCTCCACAAAGTTCAACTCAAGCTCCTTCCTCCACCACTCAAACTCCTCCACAAAGTTCAACTCAAGAACCTCCTTCATATCCTGATGCTTTCTATAACTCTATTTCTATTGAAATAGAGACTCTACAGAACCGTCAACAATCTATGATGGACTCTCAGGATGCATTGCTCTCAAATCAATCTTTATTGATGAACCATTTTATGAGTATGCAACTGAAGATGGAGTCATTTGAAATAACTCAAAAGGAAATTCTGGATCTCCTCAAGACCCATTTTCCACCATCACCTCCTCCCGGATCCGACATGTGATGCATATGGTGTTGGCTTTGCTTTTTATGTTTTTGGAGTTTCTTACATTTTCTTTTTGTATTTTCTTTTTGTTATGACTCTTTTAGTTTTCTATTGTACTACTTAACATTTTCTATTTTGATATGAAAACGCTGATTGTTCATGTGTCTCTTTATTATCTATGCTCTTTCTCTTTTTGTTAATGACAAAGGAGGAGAAATGTTAGTTTGTGTTATATCTGTGTTATATCTGTGCTATATATGTGCTGTGATATATGTGTATTGTGATATGCTTCAAGATATATGGATATATGATATATATAACAATGTTACAATAGTTTATGACTCATGCAGGGGAGAACAAGAACACTTATTATATATCTAATTGTTATAACTTGTTCACTGCGGGGGGAGTTTCTCTGCAGGGGGAGTTTTTCATACACAGGTTGTCATCATCAAAAAGGGGGAGAATGTTGAAGCCTACAGATTGAAAGCTTTTGATGATGGATAACAAAGTGATACAAATGCATTTGGAGCTCTATCTTAAGCTTATATACAGAGTTCTGATAGCTCAAACTCATTTGGAGAATTTGACTATTTATGTGTATTTTTTAGAATTTTTTAAAAAGCCTTGAACGCACACACAATAGTCATATAGTCGACTTGATCCCTAGGATAGTCGACTATCCTATCCCCTAGTCGACTTGATCCATATTACGGTCGACTAAAGCCTTCCACAAAAATATTCCTGCTCTCTGTTTGTTCTCTGTTTAGTAGTATTAGTCGACTTCCTCTAGACCCTAGTCGACTAGCCCATGTTATAGTCGACTAAACATGTTCTTCTGGTCGACTGATTAGAGTTTCCAGAAACTTAATATCCGTATCAGTTTTAATATAGTTGGCTTCCCTCCTATTTAGTCGACTAACAATGGCAAAATTTGTTCTTCTAGTCGACTTACCTCCATACCATAGTCGACTAATATCAGTTTCTAACTGTTAAATAGTTACTGCTTTCTGGTGTCTTATCCAACGTTTTAAATTTCAAATTTGAGTTAATAACTTTCCTAACTGACTATAGATTTCACCTATAAATGGGGATGTTGTCCTAGGATCAATTCACCAATTCAAAACACAAGTTTTCTGTCAAAAATTTCTGTTCAAAATTCTATTTTTCTGAAGACTTGCTTCTACTTTCTATTTCTTCACCAATTCCTACTCTATTGTGAAGAATTCTGAAAGTCCACCTATAAGAGACCTTGTCCCAATCACATACAGATTCAAGGCTTATAGGATTGATTGTATACACTTAAAGAGAAGTTGTACAAGAGCGTCTTCTTGGTGTAGAAAAGAAGTTGTACAAGGTGTCGTCTTCTTAATGTAAGAGGAGTTGTACATATTTGACAAAGGGTGCTTTGTCAAGTGGTATACAGGTGTTGATTTTGGGTGTACCCAAATCAGGAAAAGGAAAATCTCAAGCGATTGATTGGGGACTGGACGTAGGTCACAAGGACCGAACCAGGATAAAATCTCTTGTCTTTGCGTATGCATTTCTGAGTTTTTATTCTGTGAATTTTACTTTCCTGCAAGTAGTTTTAATTTAAAAAGTTTATAAACACTATTCCCCCCCTCTAGTGTTTGTGTTGCTTGTTTATAGATCCTACAAGAAGGATACAGATCTTTTAGAATCCATCTCCATACCAATAGTTCAAGCAATTCCGCCTTTGTTATTTTAATCTTCTCATGTCTTTGAATCTACTAGGAGGCTAAATATTTTTAGGGTTTGATCTATGCTAAAGTTATGTCCTTTTTAATCTTTATAGTTATTGTAGATCCAATTCTTTATTGTTTAGTTTAAGATCCAACATTAACTGAAACTAAAACTAAAACTTTTTAAGTGTTAATCAACTGAAACTTGAATTGGAACTATTTTTAAGTGTTAATTATAATTAGAACTAAAACTGGACTAGAACAAAAATATTCAACATTTTAGTTCTACTGTATAAAAAAAAGGATGCTTCACCTTCTTTAATTGTTCTAACTTTTCAAAGGAACTATCAATTGAAACTGGAACCTCTCTCTCCTCTTTCTATTTCTTCCCTACCCCCTTCTCACTACACAGATTATTTAATATTTATTAATTATTAATTATTATTTTTAGTAATTAATTTTATTAGTGACTAATATTAATACTTAACTTCCAAATGTAGTACTATTATTGTTTGATCATTAATGAATTTTATTATTAATTATTTAAATCTTTATGGAGAAAATTCTCGGAGGATTTCTCGACACTATGAATTTGTAAGTGAGTAGACAAGTGTAAACAATCGCAATCAACGAGAAACTTATGCGGAAAACCCAAAGGAAAAAATCACGGGAGAGAGAGAGAATTCACTATAATTTTTGAGGATTACAATGAATTCTGCAGAGTTCTCCTGTGATTACAATTTCTAGGATTTGATGTAGTAATCAGAAGCCAACCAGATACTAACCTCTTTCTCAATGGAGAAGGAAATGTATTATACCAGCCAGAGATGTCTCCGTGGGTGCTGATATTTTGGGATCTACATAACTGCATTATTTGAACGTTATGATTTCCTTGTAACCATCTAGATCACGTCGCTTGATTGTTGGAATCGCCATGCATAGATATCCATCACTATCTGTAACAACACACATTGAAGTATAGGTGTTATAACGTTTAGAAGCGAGATGGTCTGGCAACGGAGCTGGATCCAGAATCGCGAGGATCGTACTGTACAGCTATAGGCAGCGCATGAGTGGCAGGTTCCAAATGATCTTTGTGTCGGAGCCTTGGGTGGCTCTGAAAAGGACCCATATACTGACTATAAGGATTCTAAAAGTTCAACTAGGGGTGAACAGGTGAAGTGGTAATCAATGCGGAATTATAAAAATTATGGCTAATAAAACTAACACAAAAATGAATTTCGAAGAGTAAAACTGAATTCCTGGTGAAAGCCTCTAGAACCTCTCCTCAAGATTCCTATTTTATAGAGTTGATTTGCTTCAATAGTTCTCTTGGACTAAAACAAGTGCAGGCACAATATCAAACATGTTTGAATAATAATGCAAGAAATAAACAAGTAGAGTTGAGTTGAGAGATAGCAAAAGCAAACACAATGATATATTTCGAGGTTCGAGCCACTTGCTCACGTCCCTGCCTTCACACAGAAGAATTTCCATTATCTCTACAAAGAAACTCCACAAAAAAATAACCCCTACATAAGAGGTGGGCACGAAGCCAATGAAGCTCTACATAAGATATGGGCACAAAACCACAGCACAAAGCAAATACACCTCTATACAAGAGGTAGCACAAATTAATTTGAGAAAGTACATTACTTGATGAGCACAAAGATCACAAATTAGAAATCTCATGAAAAAAAAAGAAATCCAAAAAGATATACAGAAATGATAGCTCAAGTTTGTGAGAAAACTAAAAGTTTTAAAATGAAGCTCTTAAAGAAATACTTGGGAAATTTCTTTGAAGAAATAGAGATTTGAATCTTGGAACTTAAATTTCCCAAAAAACTTATTTTCTTGATTATTAAAATTTAAACATAAATTTTCTAAATCAAAAATCTTTTCAAGATCTTAAAAATTTTTTTAAAAAAACTCTCTCTCAAATGTCCCAGAATTATAGGAGTAGGGTAGAGATGATTAGTAAGTAAACTTAGGTGTTAACAGTGATTAAACCCAAATAAAGTAAAATATATTCATCTGATAATAAAACAAAACATTAAAATAGAAAACTAGTCATTTCTGGCTATTTTGCTAGAGTCTGGTCCACTGGCTTCGACCGCTAACTGTAATATAAAAATAGCCCGTTAGAGGCCCGCGGTCGACCAGTTGGTCGACTGAGCTCAAATAGAGTGCTTAGCTCTCTGGCGGTTGACTGTGCAATCGATCAAAATGCAGAAACAGAGAGCACTGCTATGTCTTGTGATCGATCGATGGGTCGACCAACATGCACACGTGCAAACTTATGCATATCCGGTCAACCGGGCGGTCGACCAACAGAGCACTTGATCGGTCACATATATTGCATCTATATATTGTCACATTACCATGTTTATTATATAATAAATTCTATTAATAATTCTTATTTTTATTGATAATGTGCAGGCTCATTGCTAAAGGAGAGGGAAGAGAAATGAACCCAATAGCCCATCAAAATTCTGATTTAATTTAGAATTAATTTGAAATCAGAAAATCAAGACAGATCAAGGCAAATCAGAGAAGAAAAAAATTAGTTGAAAACTGGTTAAAATAAATCTTTACAAATCAATTGGTTAAGTCAAAGATCAAAGGCAGTTTCATCAAAATCTCAGACCTAAACTGAAAATCCAACTGAAGATAAAATGAAATTGAGAAATTAGAGACGTGTGCCCCCCGGGTGTGGCCACCTGGCCATACCCAGGCCGCAAAAACACGGCCAAAGCCATGTTTTCGCGGCTTTGTTGAGGAAATTAGGGGAGCGTTTGCTCCCCCTATCTTCCTACGCTCTCCCCCCGTTTGGTTTTACCTATAAATACCAGGTTTTTCAGAGACTACAGAGGACGACCAAGCAGAGAGTATAAGTTAGGCTTTTCTGTAGTTTGTAACTTAAGTTTTTAGTTTTCTTCTATGTAATTTTTATTTCTTTATGTAACTGAGAGGAGAGAAGATTTCATGGAAGAATGAGAACAAGCTTGTACTGACGGTGACACCGGTTTAAGTAATCTTTTTTTTCATTTTTACTTGAATCGAATCGAAGTTTTCTTTTCTTTTCTATTATTGTTTTTCTTCTGTGTTTGTGAATCCAAATGACTCCGATAGCCTCGAAGTTTCTTGCCCTTGCAATTGTCGTTGATGGCTTATGATGATGGATATCTATTTCTATGATAGTGTAGCTTGCCCTTCATTTCATAGTGTAAATCGGGAATAGGGAAGATCATATTTGTCATATTCCGCTCGCCTTAAAACAAAGGTACATCATTGATGCGGGTTAAAGGTAAGCAGGCACTGAAGAGATAAGTAAGTTTTTTTGGTTTAACTTTCGTTTCTTTTAATTTTAGTTTAGATCACCAACTCCACAATCTCCCAACTCTTTGTATATATCCATTTTCTATTTTCTCCACTTTCTCAAATCTACCACTTTATTTTTAACTTAAATTATTTTTCTTTTCTCTTTTAAGAAAAAAAAAAGATCTTTAACCATTGTTTGTAACTTAAAGAGAACTTCTTAAAAGCTTCCATTCTAGTCCCTCCTTGTGAATTAAGAACCCGCATAGCTACTTGCTATAGCGGTAGCATTAAGTACCTTGCACTTCTATTTTATATTTCTAAAATTCTGTATTTTCTATGTGCAGGTTCAAACTCAATCAAATTTTAGCGTCGTTGCTGGGGAGGGACGGTAAGTAATTTTCTTTTCTAAGTTTACATTTTGGTTAACCTTCTTTTTTGTTCTTGGTGTACAGGTTTATCAATAAGGAAATTTTACTGCAGTGGGTATATAAGTGACCCTAGATTCTGCTCAAGAAAGCAGAGCCCAGAAGCCTTCAGATTTGCTACATTCCAGTGACAATCTGAGTAAACTACTAACCTATATTTTTGCACGTTGGCTGAATTGCAAAGCTAAAATTTTGTAACTATTTATTTCCTTATATGTCTCACTGTACATACTTTCTAACCTCAATAGTAAATTGATTAGTCTACAATTATGCATTTTTTATGTCGCATTCTCTCACATTTTTATGAATAAATAATCGTCTAAATCGTGTTTTGGTCTTAATTGCAGGTAAATCCAAAGTCCAAGGGTAAAGATGGAATAAGAGGCCAATTCAGCTCAATTTATGCTAATTAATCCCGCAATTACTTGGAGACCAAGCAAAGGATTTTCTAGAACTTGCATTGTACCTAGACTCCTGAGCTGTCAGACGAATATTCGGGTGAAAGTACCAGAAAAGGGGTATATCTGGAAGCAGCTAGAAGCCAGATGAAGCTCCAGAAGAAATCCAGAGAATTAATTCTCTGGAAATGCGGCAAAATGCGGCAAAAATGCGGCAATCTTGAAGAACCACGCGTCGATTTTTGACGCGTGGCTTTGTCTCGTCTTCTGGATCCTTCTGAGCCCTAAAATAGCCCTGCAGAGAGCCCAAACGCAAGCAGTCTTCGTTTTTAGGAGTAGGTCCAGATTTTAGTGTAGTGTAGGTGAGTGTTCTTCATTTCTTGTATTTTCTTTACTTTTGTTTTTAGATCATTGTAGTAGGGCTGAGTGATTCATAGAGAGAGAGATTGAGAGGGATTGATGTAATAGAGGTGACACTCTATGTAAAGGTGCCTCCTTTCTCCTCCATTGTAATCTCCTTCTCCTTCTAACATGATTTCTTACTAACTTTTTCTTCTCATGGCAATCTAACTACTAACCACTAACCATCTAACCACTTACTTGATAATCCACATGAATCGGGTTGCCTCTACAAGGCCTTGTTCTTGCAAGAGCCATTGATGGCCAAAGATGATGGGTTCTAACAATCTAACTTGCTAACTTGCTAACTTGCTAACCAAGCTAACTCTTTTTATTTCATACTCTTTTATTTCATGCTAGTAGTGTAATGAGTGATGCTTGTAATAGCTTGTTCTTGTTGCAATGTTTTGATTGTTATGAACCATCCACGAGCCATGCTTTGTATTGCTTCTTGAAGATAAGGATTGTGATGGCCGAGGATCAAAATGTGAGGCAACTATCTCGAAGAGGTTAGTATGGTTAGTGGAGTACTTAGTAGTTAGTAGCCATGAGTTTTCTTTTACCTTTGTTTTAGAAATCGTTTTCCAAATTCTTTTCTCATTTTTCTATCGGTGTTTTCATCGCCTTCTTAGTTTACCTTGTTCCATCTTCTTCACTTCTCTTTTGTTTTTTACATCGACGTTTTCATCGCTCTCCTCACCTACCACATTCTGGATTTTCTTTTCTTTTTCTTTTTCATTCTCTTTTTCATTCTTTCAACAAAGAAGAATTGTTAACATCTGACGTGACTAGAGACTGTTAATGCTTCTATCGCCTCCCTTCCCTGTGGATACGACCCGTTGAGCCAATGCTATAACGGTAGTATCGAGGGTATACTAAGCACATTCGAGCTTTTCATTTGATTTCATAAATACACATTTTTGAGTGCTAGTTTCCACCCCGATCATAAATGATGTTTGTTAAATGATAAAAATAGTTTAGACTTTGCATTTAGGCATGTATCTAATTTGTTTACATTTTATATTAATGTCGAAGAGTGCTGAGCAAAAGGTACGGATGCATAGCATATAGTTTAGGAAACATTCTTAAGTGATTATTTGCTTGTTGAATGTTACTTTTCTATATCCAGCATACTTTGCACAATCAATCTTAAGATCTTGTCCTATAAACAAGATAGGATGGGGGAATCCCTTATCCCACAAACAATTTCCTCACTCACTAACCCAAGTCTAACTAAAATTGAGTAAACATTGGCCTTAGGGACTTCTCAGATTCATATAGGAGACTGACCTAGGGGTGAAGCTGCTTTGAATTAGACTCTTGCCAAATCGGAGTCTAAGGTCAGGGATTGAGGGGTGAAACCCCGAAGGTTGGTGGTTTGGCATAAATAGGCCCGTTGCTTAGGCACGGATACTGATTGAGTTAAAACCTGCACACAAAAATATAAAATTTCAGAACTTAAGAATAAAGAGTGCAAGGTGCTCAATTATATCGCTATAGCAAGTGGCTATGCGGGTCGTGATGCACAAGGAGGGACTAGCGATGGAAGCTTTTAAACAAGTTCTCTTTTATGCTACAGTTAATGGTTAAAATTCTTCTTTTAGTTCTTAAAGAAAAGAGAAAAATGGAGTTAAAGTCAAGTTAGGAAGAAAATGGTAGAATGAGAAGGTGGAGAAAATGAAAGTGGATATGTACAGAGAAATGGAAAAAGATTAAAAGAAATTTAGAAGATTGTGGTGTTGATAATTTACACTAAAAGTTAAAAGAAAGAAATTAAAAATAATTACTTACCTCCTTTGAGCAAAAGCTTATATTGAATCTTTGGCGATGATGTTACTTTGAAGTAGAGGCAATCAGCGCATAGCCCATGAGAGTTGATTCTCGTCTCTTCCACATTACATCATCAAGACAAAACAAGCATGAAATGATTCAGACTGAGACTAAAAATCCATCGTCATGAGCTATCGGTGGCACTCGGAAAGGCAAGGCTCTTTCGATGCTATAAGACTCAGTTGGATAGCAATTGGTACAAGAAAGAGAGAAGTAGAAAAGAAGAAGAAGAATACAGAAACAAAATACATATAAAAGGTAACTATAGATTCGATTCTATAACAATAAGAGAAAAGAAGAACAACTTACACTGGTGTCACTCTCAGCATAAGCTTCATTCTCATTCTCTTATGAAACTCTGATCTCCTCTGAATTACATAAATGAAAACTGTAAATTACATAAAAAGAAAAACAAAAACTTACACTAAAAAGAATGAAAAAGTGGACTAAATTCTATCTCTGCTTGGTCGTCCTCTTTTTGCTTTTGAGATTGCAGGTATTTATAAGAGAAATGCAGGGGTAGAGGAGTATGAAGATAATGGAAGCTGGCTATTTCTGAATTTGAATCCTCCCCTTATCTCCAAACTTGATTTAATGTGGATATTCAGTTCTGATCTGCAGCTTATTGGTGTATTTATTGCTAAATATAACGTATCATGACAGAATTAGAAATAATGATTAACTTAGAGTTGTAACCCTTTAAGTCCTCTTTCTGGATCATCTTGATTAATCAGATTTGAGTTCTAGTAGTAAAAGCTATGATTCAAATACTAAAATGTATCTAGTCAGAATTTGAGTCAACATTGCTTCATCTCATCCGATAATCTTCTCTCTATCCATTTATCCCCTTGGATTTGGATTCTGTATTTGACGTTTTCCTTATTGATCTTTAGTTTTAACCACCTGATTCACCAAAAATTGAATTTAACAAACAGAATTTGGGACATCCTCCTCTAACCAAATAGATCTAGTTAAATCTGAATTTAACTGATATTTATTTGATTTTATCCTCTTTTTGTAATCACCTAGAGGGGGGTGAATAGGTGATGAGCTAATCTAATGGTCAATAATGCGGAATTAAAAACTTATTAATGCAAACTAAAACTACTTAAACTAAACACCACGTATAACACAAGAGTGTAGTCGGATTCCCCATGAAGGGCTCTGGACTAACTCCTCAAGATTCCTCTAAATAAGAGTTGAGGTGCCGCGTTGGCTCTCATGGTCGAATACAAGTGTTAGCAAACAATCCCAAGCATATAACAATAAAGCACACAATATATCAAGCATATAAAGATGAAAGCAATATAAGCATGCAAGATATAAACAAGTAAGAGATAGAGAGAGAGCAATCGCAAACATGGGATATTTGTTTTGAGGTTCGAGCACACTTGCTCTACGTCCCCGCCTTCAACACTTGAAGGAATTCCACTAAAATCGATCCCACCGGATCATTCGGTGCCGCAACACCTACAAGGCGAGTTCACACTTGAACTCCTTGGACTGTCTAGTCCCTACTCGTTGCTGCAAGAACACACCGCAAGCCCACTAGCTCGCCGAGGCCGCACCTCAAACACCGAGTTCGCACTAGAACCCGAAACAATGCGAACACACACGTCCGCCTCCTCAAAGCAAAGATGAAGTCTTTTGGTGATCACAACACTTTGATCACCTAAAAACAATCTCACAAAAACTCTCCTATAGGTAGATATAGTAATGGACAGCTCAACTGTTTGCGAGAAAAACTAGGATGGAAATTGTGGTAGAAAACACAAGAAATCACTTTTCAAAACACTCTTGATAAACACTCTTTCGATTTGGAAATGTAGCTCTAAAACATGTGCATATAACCACTAAAATGGGTATGCAAGACTAGCCCAAAACTCTTCTCAAATCTTGTGTAAAACAGCCCCCAAAAGCCCCCTTTAAATAGGATCCAAAAACTAGCCATTGGGAGCCAGGATGACCTGTCGGTCGACCGTCCGGTCGACCGGCCAACGGTCAGAATTCTGGCCGTTGTGCTAGCGGTCGACCGCCGGTCGACCGTGGCAAGGATACAGAGAGCTGAGCTCTCTGCCGGTCGACCGCCCGGTCGACCGGGGCCGTTTTCAGAGAGCAGACACTCTCTGGCGGTCGACCGTGCGGTCGACCGGCCCATCCTGTGCACATCTGTGCATGTCGGTTGACCGTTCTGATCGATCGGCTCCTGGTCCTGTCGACCGGTCGGTCGACCGCCAGAGCCTGGCAGGCCATTTACAGGATTTAAAACTTGAGTTTTTATTTAAAATAAAATCTCATAAATTCACGAAAACTACAAAAATAGTTTCAGTGTAATACTTTGATAAACAAACATGTTTGAGCAAAATCAAAATATGTTACAATATTTTGAACTATTTTTGTAACTTAGAAATTTTGGCTAAAAACAAAAACCGTATTTTTCCAAATTTGTTGTTTCAAAACTTCTCCAAATACAAAAACAAGATATTTTAAACACTTTTAAAGAATAGAGTATATGGATATGATCCACTACACATACATAGTGAAATATCTATGTTTTTGACAATAAACACTAAAATAGTTTTGGTTAAATATGTAAACTTTGAATACCAAAAACCAAAACGGTATTTTATCAAAATGAAAAGTCTTTTCCAAAATGAAAATTCTTTTATGAAAACTCATCTAAATCAAGAGTGTATGTGTATATGGTATACTTGAGCAATCCACCAACTATTCTATCCTTTACATTTTAACTAAAAACAAAATCTTAATAAAAACAAACCTAGACTCAAGTCTTGATCTTGAAGGTCTTCACTTGAAGTCTTCACATCTTCTTGACTTGGTCCAAACTTGATCCAAAGAGCTAGACTCCTCTTGAGTACTTGATGTGGTCTTGATGCAAGGCTCTTGGATAAATCGTGTTAGGTCCAAAACTTGACTTTAAATCTTTTGATGTAGCTACACACCTACTAAGATCTTGATCATAAATCTGAGACTAATTAAATACAAGATCATTAGTACTATAACTACATGAGTTGATCATCATCAAAACTAGAGTGATGGGCCTTTGGCCAACAATCTCCCCCTTTTTGATGATGACAAAACTCATGGAGTTATATATGCATGGATTAAAGTAAAGCTTCAAAGAAGCTCCCCCTTAACTCATGCATCACAATAAACAATAATATGGCAATGAAGCACATGAATCTAAACAAATATGTATGCAAATATAAGGAGAGAAACATGCCAATCAAGTAAAACTCATCAAATTCTTTTCTCCTTTTCGCAAAAACACAAACAATATTCATAAACAAGAAATCTTTAACATGCATATATACTAAAATACTTCTCCCCCTTTTTGTCAATCGTCAACAAAAGGGGTTAAAGTAAACACAAAACAATGTTGTAATACCCCTCTCCGGAATACGTGCTTAGTTACGTATTCAGTCTTTCGACCGTATTTTCCGATTTACCTTCCGTATTTGACCGATTTTAATTTCAAATATCGTTTTCCACTATTTTAGATTTTATGTGATTTTCTGGAATTTTCTGGAATTAAAATGAATTTCTTCAAGACCGGTGTCGGCCAGTATCGCTGACCGATTTCCAAATTTTTATCTTCCAAACTGTTAAGAATTTCTAGAAAGTCCTTTAGACATTATTGCTTAGAATCATATTTCCTACTTATACTCTTTTTTTGAGAATTTTATAAATTTATGAAAATCCTTTCGGAGTCGGTAAATTACTGATTCCAAGATTTTTAACTAAAAATCTATACAGTATTTCTTCAAACGAATTTCACCATTGGTCTTCAAATATTATTCTTGATTTTTGGTAAAATTTTCAGACCATTCCAAAATACTTGAATTTCGGGCATTTTTCCAAAATTTGCAAAATTCCTTTTCCACTTCATTTCCACCTCATTTCCCACTCACACACTTCACCTAACCCCACTAACTCTCTCTCCTTCTCATGGCCGGCCAAGTGGCATGGGAGGGGACACCTCACCCCTTCTTTTTGCAAGAAAACCCTTCCCTTTCACTTTAATTCCTCTCCCTTTACAAAAATCACAAACCTATATATGCATTGTCATTTGCAAATTGCCCTTTCTCTCATTTCTTCACCAAGAGAAGAAATCTTCTTCAAAATTCCCTTCTCCTTCCTCAACAAACCCTAGCTCCAAAATCACCCAAATCCCTTCACTTCCACCTCAAGATCTCAAGGGTTTTCATCTAGGGCTTCATCAAGGGAGCTCAGATTCAACCATCACTTCCCAAGACAACACCTAAGGGGAATTCTTCAACCCTAGCTTCAACATCAAGTGTGGATTGGAGCCATCTTCTCTACCTTGGATCAAGACTCAAATCCAACCTATCCTAGTGAGTTTCTTACTCACCAAGACCTAGTTAACACTCCACATGCTTAGGGTAGAGATCCATGTACACCTATAACATAAAAATCCAATTTTTAGGTCATCTAAGCTCAAATCCAACCTCTCATGTCAATATATCACACACCAAAGCTAGACCCTGTTCTGGTGTACTTGTAGTAGTAGATCAGGTCCTCTAGTGCCACAAAAATCCTATTTTTAGACTGATAGAACCAACCAAGGTGAAATCTGATTTTTCTGCCTTAACAGCAGCAGATTTCAGAGGATCGGTCGACCGGCAGTCGACCGATCACTCTACCGACGTGCACAGCGTGCACAATTTTGAGTTGGCGGTCGACCGGCAGTCGACCGACCACTCGACCGGCTTAGGGAATTAGGGTGGACCAGTCGACCGACAGTCGACCGGCCAAAACCTGGAGCTCACGCACTTTGTACGGTCGACCGGCAGTCGACCGGCACTCGACCGCCTTTGAAAATCCCAGTCGACCGGCAGTCGACCGGAGGTCGACCGTTAGGCCAAATCCTGGGACAGATTTTCAGACTCCCTTCCTTTCTAATTTTTGATATTCCCCTGATATATGTATGCTGTTTTAGCCTTGTTTATGCTTCATACCTGTACTGCATGACTTACTACCTGATGGATCTTGCTTTATTATGCTTCATGACTCATGTTACATATTGCTATTCCATATCATGTTAAATATGAAATATCACCTCCCCTTCATGCTATCACTCAAACACCAAGCATGATATTCCCGACCTTTATATAAAATATACCAACTTACATGGGGACAGGGGGAAATATGCGGAATATCGATATGTGTTCGTGTTTACAGTGGTATTAGGTTGTGCACTATATTTTCCGGTCTTACCTGCGGTACTCCAGGGGACCGAGGGGAGTGCTTCCTCCCTTTCCTGTTTACTGTCATGACAAGGGCATACATAAGACCCTCCTGTTAGCCTAGCGGCAGGTTCCGTCTTCAAGCAACGGAACAATACTGGGCCGTGGTCCCGGGCATGCACGGGACCCACTGTAAACATAGTTCGTCGATACAACCGCTGTTTCCAATAACAACCTTGTTTCACTAGGATATGGATCTATGTGCTCTGGGACGCTGGGTCACATAGCTAGATATCACAGTAAGACAAGTAATAATAATAAGACATTAATTGTAGATTTATTGCATATGACCTTATCTTTCTTAGTTTACATCTCTTGTCATACATTGTTACTTAGTACTATTTCATTATCTCTATTCATGATCATTGCCACTTGGCTATCTTTTATTTGTTGTATTATGTCTTGACCCTTTGGATTTGCATATTCAGATTCTGAGGCTTGGGACGAAGTGGAGCCTTCCACAGAGGACTTGGCTTACCTAGGAGAGCAGGCTGACCAGCTCTAGATCTATCCTGCCCGACACTTCTTTTTGGTTCACGGATCTCCATCCTTACGTGAGCACTTTTGTATTTTTGATTGTATATCGTTCTTTTTGGACTTGGGTTGTGATAAAGGACACTTGTAAAGTGATTTTGCTTATCATAACTTGTGCAACTTTGTATTTATATTTTGTAAGTTGGCATATGATTATATCACGCTGTGTGTGTTGTACTCTGATACTTGTTGTACTTATGCTTAGCGTATATACGTGGGGGCACCATCTGGCCTACGTATATGCGTTGCAGTGACGTCCCCGTATCTTTGGGATCGGGGCGTTACAGGTTGGTATCAGAGCCTAGGCTCTCAAACCTAAAAGTACAACCAAGTGGCAAATTCTAGTGATTTGCTAATGCCAACTACAATGTACAAAGTTATATAGTCCTTCTTGATTCCTTCGTTGATCAATTCCTTCGTATCCTAAACTCCTTTCCCTTGTTTCCAATTCCAGATCTTATCCCTTTCGGTATGGAGAGACGTTCGGGTCGCAACAATGTCGGGCAAGTACCGAATGGACCCGTAGGAGGAGAGGGTGCTGATGTCCTGAGGATCATTCAGACTATGCTGGGAAACCAGCAACAGCAGATGGAGAATCAGCAGCAGCAGACTGAGCTCCTCAGGCAGGAGTTGGCAGCCCCGAAGGAGCAGAAGCCGGGGAACATCTCAGACTTCCGACGGCTACAGCCGGCCGTATTCACGGGAGTCGAGAGGCCATTGGAAGCTGAACAGTGGTTAACAGACACCACCGATCTGCTGAACGC
Source organism: Agave tequilana (assembly GCA_038442645.1). Classification (NCBI taxonomy): domain Eukaryota; kingdom Viridiplantae; phylum Streptophyta; class Magnoliopsida; order Asparagales; family Asparagaceae; genus Agave; species Agave tequilana. Next base: position 27,650 of record JAVJIF010033893.1, on the reverse strand, counting down.
CGCCAGGGTGCCTAAGGAGAACCAAGTGGAGGTTGCAAAGATACAGCTGAAGGACATAGCCAGGACTTGGTGGCTTGCAGAGGAGGCTCGCTTGAAGAAGCCTATCTCTTGGGATACGTTCTCCAAGAGCTTTTATAGCAGGTTCTTTCCCGCCACTGCTCAGAAAGATATGGAGGAGCAATTCATCAGGCTTCAACAGGGGAACAGATCCGTGGATGAGTATGCTGCAGAATTCCTCAGGCTGAGTCGCTTTGCCCCTTACATGGTGTCAGATGAAGAGAAGAGGGCAAGCAGGTTTCAGCAGGGTTTACAGATGGAGATCCAGATGTTTCTGATGCCCCAGCAGCTGAAGACCTATGCTGAGGTTCTCACCATCGCTCGAGAGGTGGAGCGTGGGTTTCAGAAGAAGCAAGAGAACCAGGCCATGAAGAGGCCGTTTGTGCCGGTGGGCAGAGGAGGACCATCCAGAGCAGCGAAGGTCCAGGCCAGGCAACCATTCAGGGCAGTTCCTTACCAGGTGGCTCGACCAGGTCTTATCTGCAATTTCTGCCAGAAACCAGGACACTCTCAGCAGGATTGCCGGAGGGCAAACGGATGGTGTTTGGTGTGTGGAGCACGAGACCATGCCGTGGAGACCTGTCCGCACAGGAGAGTGGGGTTTGCTAATCAAACCTTGCCGGCACCTCAAGGGCAGAATGTACAGAGGGTACTACCAGGGCCAGTTGGGCAGAGGAACCAGGGACCAGTGATGAGGAGAGCTCTTCCCCTTCCTCCACCGCATGTTGTTCGCCCAGTGCAGAGAGGAGCCAGGACGGCAGCAGGACGTGGTAGAGGTCAGGCCTTCAACCTGTCAGCAGAGGAGGCTGAGGCTTCAGAGGAAGTGATTACAGGTAACATCAGAGTTCATTCAATACCCGTTCTCGCTCTCTTCGATTCAGGTGCATCCCACTGTTATATCTCCGATCATTTTGTGGCTTTACATTCTATACCTGTTAAGGCTTTAGACCACAAGTGGGAGATAAGTACCGGGAATGGGGTAGTTGTATCTTCTAGAGTTTGTGCTGACTGTCCAGTGGAGCTTTATGGGAAGATCTTGTCCATAGATATGCTCGTACTAGACACCAAAGGGTACGACGTGATCTTAGGCATGACTTGGCTCAGTCAGTACTATGCTGTGATCGACTGTAGAGGGAGGAGGATCAATTTCAGAATCCCTCATCATCCGGAGTTCCAGTTTAGTGGAGAGGTGAAGCCTGCTAAGAAGGAGATTCAGATGACCACTTCGGAGGTTCAGAAGGGAGTGCCAGTGTGGGATGAATTTCCAGAAGTCTTTGCTGAGATTTCAGGACTTCCACCGGAGAGGATAGTGGAGTTCTCCATTGATACAATTCCAGGGACAGCTCCTATATCTAAGGCTCCATACAGGATGGCACCGACGGAGTTGGAGATCCTGAAGAAGCAGCTGCAGGAGTATTCGGACAAGGGATTGATTCGGCCGAGCACTTCACCATGGGGAGCTCCAGTACTCTTGGCGAGTAAGAAGGATGGTGGTAAGAGGCTTTGTATTGATTATAGGGAGTTGAACAAGGTCACCATCAAGAACAAGTATCCCTTGCCCCGGATTGATGATTTATTTGATCAGCTCCATGGAGCCCGTGTATTTTCTAAGTTAGATTTGCAGTCGGGTTACCATCAGCTGAGGGTGAAGAAGGAGGATGTTCCGAAGACTGCATTCAGGACCCGATATGGCCACTATGAATTTCTAGTTATGCCTTTCGGAGTCACCAATGCCCCTGCGGTTTTCATGGATTTGATGAATCGAGTGTTCTCCCCTTACCTAGATCAGTTTGTAGTTGTATTCATAGATGACATCCTGATCTATTCAAGGAATGAGAAGGAGCATGCAGAGCACTTGAGGATTGTGTTGCAGACCCTTCAGCAAGAGCAGCTTCATGCCAAGAGGAGCAAGTGTGAATTCTGGTTGGATAGCATAGCTTTCCTTGGACACATAGTTTCAGCAGAAGGAATTTCAGTTGATCCTAGTAAAGTCCAGGCAGTGCAGAATTGGCCAGTTCCGAAGACGGTGACCGAGATAAAGAGCTTTCTTGGACTAGCCGGATATTACAGACGCTTTGTCCAGGATTTCTCTAGACTTGCAGCTCCGTTGACCAGGCTCACCAGGAAAAGGGAGAGATACTTATGGACAGAAGATTGTGATGCAGCATTTGAGCAGTTGAAGCAGAGGCTTATCACAGCCCCAATCTTGAGGACTCCTTCAGGAAGAGGAGGGATGGTCATTTTCTGTGATGCATCAGGTAAAGGCCTGGGTGTGTGCTTATGCAACATGATCATGTTATAGCATATGCATCTAGGCAGTTGAAGCCTCATGAGAGGAATTACCCAACTCATGACTTGGAGTTGGCAGCTGTGATATTTGCTTTGAAGATCTGGAGACACTACCTTCTGGGAGACAAAGTGTTGATATACACAGACCACAAGAGCCTCAAGTATATTTTCTCACAGAAGGAGTTAAATATGAGGCAGAGGAGGTGGTTGGAGCTTATGGCGGACTATGATATTGACTTGCAGTATCATCCAGGCAAAGTCAATACCGTACCGGATGCACTGAGCAGGATGCCAGAGAACAGAGTGCTAGTCCACCTCACGCAGCAGAGGGAGTTGATTCAGGAATTCATCAGATTGGATTTGATGTTGGTGCAAGGAGGTGATAAGGCAGGGCAGCTTATGACTTTACAGATCCAGTCATCATTGATAGAGGAGATCAAGGGAGCTCAGAAAGAGGACCCCAGATTGCAGACATTCAGAGCTCAGGTGGAGGCTGGATTGAGGACTGATATTTGCATTCATCCAGATGGTGCATTGTATTTTGGAGATAGACTTTGTGTTCCCCAGGGAGAAGTCAGACAGAAGATTTTGGAGGAAGCTCACAGTTCAGCTTATTCTATACATCCAGGAGGAAACAAGATGTACCAGGACCTGAAGAAGCACTTTTGGTGGAATGCTATGAAGAGGGAGATAGCCCAGTTTGTTGCTAAGTGCTTGGTTTGTCAGCAGATTAAGATCGAGCATCAGAGATCAGCTGGACTTCTTCAACCTTTGCCGATACCCGAGTGGAAATGGGAGCACATCACCATGGACTTCGTGACGGCATTGCCTCGGAGTCCCAGGGGTAATAATGCGGTGTGGGTGATAGTTGATCGCCTCACCAAGTCGGCTCACTTCATACCATTCAGGGTAGGCCAGTCGACAGAGGTTCTGGCAGATAAGTATATGAAGGAGGTGGTTCGTCTGCATGGAGTTCCAGTTAGTATTGTGTCAGATAGAGACACCAGATTCAGATCTCATTTCTGGGAGAGTCTCCAAGAAAGTCTGGGAACTCGTTTGAAATTCAGTACTTCTTATCATCCTCAGACAGACGGACAATCTGAGAGGACTATCCAGATCCTTGAAGATATGTTGAGGGCTTGCATGATTGACTTTGGGGGATCTTGGGAAGACCATCTTCACTTGGCTGAGTTTTCATATAACAACAGCTACCAGGCAAGTATTAAGATGGCACCCTTTGAGGCATTGTATGGTAGGAAGTGCCGATCACCGATTTGTTGGGATGAAGTCGGTGAGAGGAGTCTTTTGGGACCAGAGATTCTGATGCAGACTACAGAGAAAGTCAGGGTTATCAGAAATCATCTCAGGGCTGCTCAGAGTAGGCAGAAGAGTTGGGCAGACACTCGGAGGAGGCCATTGGAGTTTCAGACCGGTGATCATGTGTTCTTGAAGATATCACCCACCAGAGGAGTGATCCGGTTCGGTACACGTGGGAAGCTGAGTCCGAGATATATTGGCCCATTCGAGATCCTGGATCGTGTGGGAGATGTGTCCTATAGATTGGCATTACCGCCATCTTTGGACGGGGTGCATAATGTCTTCCACGTGTCTCAGTTGAGGATGTATGTCAGGGATGACAGCCATATTCTGGATCATTCCGAGCTGGAGCTACAACCGGATTTATCATACCAAGAACAGCCGTTGGCCATTCTGGATAGGAGTGTCAAGACACTGAAGAACAGAGCTATTCCATTGGTATTGGTGTCATGGAACAGGCATGCGCCAGGAGAGGCCACTTGGGAGCGTGAGGACGTTATCCGGGAGCGTTATCCTCAACTTTTCACATCTTGATTGGGTAAGACTCTTTTCTTCTACTCTTCTTTACCGTTATCTTTCCTTGTATCCATATCTATCTGTTGCTTTTCCTGTTATCTTTCACCTTATGAAATTTCGAGGACGAAATTTTTGTAAGGTGGGTAGATTGTAATACCCCTCTCCCGGAATACGTGCTTAGTTACGTATTCAGTCTTTCGACCGTATTTTCCGATTTACCTTCCGTATTTGACCGATTTTAATTTCAAATATCGTTTTCCACTATTTTAGATTTTATGTGATTTTCTGGAATTTTCTGGAATTAAAATGAATTTCTTCAAGACCGGTGTCGGCCAGTATCGCTGACCGATTTCCTAATTTTTATCTTCCAAACTGTTAAGAATTTCTAGAAAGTCCTTTAGACATTATTGCTTAGAATCATATTTCCTACTTATACTCTTTTTCTGAGAATTTTATAAATTTATGAAAATCCTTTCGGAGTCGGTAAATTACTGATTCCAAGATTTTTAACTAAAAATCTATACAGTATTTCTTCAAACGAATTTCACCATTGGTCTTCAAATATTATTCTTGATTTTTGGTAAAATTTTCAGACCATTCCAAAATACTTGAATTTCGGGCATTTTTCCAAAATTTGCAAAATTCCTTTTCCACTTCATTTCCACCTCATTTCCCACTCACACACTTCACCTAACCCCACTAACTCTCTCTCCTTCTCATGGCCGGCCAAGTGGCATGGGAGGGGACACCTCACCCCTTCTTTTTGCAAGAAAACCCTTCCCTTTCACTTTAATTCCTCTCCCTTTACAAAAATCACAAACCTATATATGCATTGTCATTTGCAAATTGCCCTTTCTCTCATTTCTTCACCAAGAGAAGAAATCTTCTTCAAAATTCCCTTCTCCTTCCTCAACAAACCCTAGCTCCAAAATCACCCAAATCCCTTCACTTCCACCTCAAGATCTCAAGGGTTTTCATCTAGGGCTTCATCAAGGGAGCTCAGATTCAACCATCACTTCCCAAGACAACACCTAAGGGAATTCTTCAACCCTAGCTTCAACATCAAGTGTGGATTGGAGCCATCTTCTCTACCTTGGATCAAGACTCAAATCCAACCTATCCTAGTGAGTTTCTTACTCACCAAGACCTAGTTAACACTCCACATGCTTAGGGTAGAGATCCATGTACACCTATAACATAAAAATCCAATTTTTAGGTCATCTAAGCTCAAATCCAACCTCTCATGTCAATATATCACACACCAAAGCTAGACCCTGTTCTGGTGTACTTGTAGTAGTAGATCAGGTCCTCTAGTGCCACAAAAATCCTATTTTTAGACTGATAGAACCAACCAAGGTGAAATCTGATTTTTCTGCCTTAACAGCAGCAGATTTCAGAGGATCGGTCGACCGGCAGTCGACCGATCACTCTACCGACGTGCACAGCGTGCACAATTTTGAGTTGGCGGTCGACCGGCAGTCGACCGACCACTCGACCGGCTTAGGGAATTAGGGTGGACCAGTCGACCGACAGTCGACCGGCCAAAACCTGGAGCTCACGCACTTTGTACGGTCGACCGGCAGTCGACCGGCACTCGACCGCCTTTGAAAATCCCAGTCGACCGGCAGTCGACCGGAGGTCGACCGTTAGGCCAAATCCTGGGACAGATTTTCAGACTCCCTTCCTTTCTAATTTTTGATATTCCCCTGATATATGTATGCTGTTTTAGCCTTGTTTATGCTTCATACCTGTACTGCATGACTTACTACCTGATGGATCTTGCTTTATTATGCTTCATGACTCATGTTACATATTGCTATTCCATATCATGTTAAATATGAAATATCACTCCCCTTCATGCTATCACTCAAACACCAAGCATGATATTCCCGACCTTTATATAAAATATACCAACTTACATGGGGACAGGGGGAAATATGCGGAATATCGATATGTGTTCGTGTTTACAGTGGTATTAGGTTGTGCACTATATTTTCCGGTCTTACCTGCGGTACTCCAGGGGACCGAGGGGAGTGCTTCCTCCCTTTCCTGTTTACTGTCATGACAAGGGCATACATAAGACCCTCCTGTTAGCCTAGCGGCAGGTTCCGTCTTCAAGCAACGGAACAATACTGGGCCGTGGTCCCGGGCATGCACGGGACCCACTGTAAACATAGTTCGTCGATACAACCGCTGTTTCCAATAACAACCTTGTTTCACTAGGATATGGATCTATGTGCTCTGGGACGCTGGGTCACATAGCTAGATATCACAGTAAGACAAGTAATAATAATAAGACATTAATTGTAGATTTATTGCATATGACCTTATCTTTCTTAGTTTACATCTCTTGTCATACATTGTTACTTAGTACTATTTCATTATCTCTATTCATGATCCTTGCCACTTGGCTATCTTTTATTTGTTGTATTATGTCTTGACCCTTTGGATTTGCATATTCAGATTCTGAGGCTTGGGACGAAGTGGAGCCTTCCACAGAGGACTTGGCTTACCTAGGAGAGCAGGCTGACCAGCTCTAGATCTATCCTGCCCGACACTTCTTTTTGGTTCACGGATCTCCATCCTTACGTGAGCACTTTTGTATTTTTGATTGTATATCGTTCTTTTTGGACTTGGGTTGTGATAAAGGACACTTGTAAAGTGATTTTGCTTATCATAACTTGTGCAACTTTGTATTTATATTTTGTAAGTTGGCATATGATTATATCACGCTGTGTGTGTTGTACTCTGATACTTGTTGTACTTATGCTTAGCGTATATACGTGGGGGCACCATCTGGCCTACGTATATGCGTTGCAGTGACGTCCCCGTATCTTTGGGATCGGGGCGTTACAAATGTTCTCCCCCTTTTTGCTAGAAACAAAAAAAATCAACAAAGAGGTGAACTCAAATCAATCAATAAAGAGATATATGCAATATACACTCATGAAGAGGAAGACGCTAAGTTAACTTCACCACATATATGCATTACATGAAGAAGGGATGACAAGCCCTAATTCACTTAACACATAATATGCAATGCATAAGAGGAGATGTGAAGCTCCCCCTGCACACGTGTACCGCATAAAGAAGAGTTGTCAAGCTCCTCAATATAAGATACACTCAATATGAATCTATATGTAGAAGAGATGTTAAGCTCCCCTTGCATATCGGCAATACATATCAAAACAGTTTTAATACTTATTATTAAAACAACATTTTGAATTTTCTCAATAAACAAATTTTGAGATATCTTTAGTAAATCAAATTTTAAGATACCAATTGTAAATAATCATTACAAATTTTGAATTTTTAATTGTAATTGAAACATTTTACCAATTGAAATTTTGATACCAATGAAAGTAAATATTTTATATTTTGATACCAATAAAAATTTTCATGGATGCCAATTGAAATAAATCAATTGATACCAATTGAAACATATTGTACATCTTGATATCAATAAAAATACTAATTGTAAAAAAAATACCAATTGAAGATAATGCATAAGCTTATATAAAAAATACCAATTGAGAAATCAATTGAAAATTAAGATTTGAATTAAGCTTAGCATAAGCATACCTTGTGTTTTAAACATGTAAATATCTTGAAAATCAAGCACAAACAAATCATTTATATGTATGAAAAAAGAATACCAATAGAAATTAATATTATTTGAAGTAAAGCATACATATATAGAAAACAAAAATGAGTATATACAAAATAAATATCAATTGAGATACCAATTAAAAATAACAATGTAAATCAAGTATATAACTCATAATTACCACCCTTTTTATCCACAAGATAAAAGATTTTTCAATAAAGCTTACAAGGCATACTCGCCCATCCGTCCTCCCTTAAAAGGAGTTGGTAGGGGTTTTCAGAAATAAGTGTTTGAAAATATTTTTATTGTGAAAACACTACCAAATGAAGAATAAATAACTAGTTAGATTAATTTTTGAAAAAATTAGTTAAAGATCCTTCAAAACATAAAACCAAATCATATGTATCATGAAACATACTAAATACATAAAGTTTGACACTCGAAATCTACAAGGCTCAAAAATAATCATGAAACAAAGTCATAATAAACAAATAAAGTGTGAGTGTACAAGAATCATGTAATTAGCATTTTCATGAAAATAATCAATGAAGCTAAAAACAAATATCATTTTATCAAAAAAATCATGAAGATCATAAAGATTTTATTTTTCGTCTAAAAACAAACTTCTAAGTATATGTATGTTTTTATCTAAAACTAATAATATGCATACATATCTTAAACATAAAAAGAGTCCATAATATAAATTGCATGATGGCAAATGACTCAAGGGGTATACATGTATATTTATTAGATTTGAAAAGAAATGCATATACATGAAGTAAAACATGAAAATAGGCAAAACAAGTGTAAATAAGGAAATCATCAAAACTAGGCTATACATGTGCATATGGTGAGTTCAAATGAACAATGAAGTGCAAACGTATATGAATCAATTTGTTGCTCACTACTTGTACAAGTATATATCTAAGTTTTGATAAAAATTACATTTAAACTAGTATTTACCACATGAAGCACAAACAAATAAAACATGAACATGCTAAAAATATCATCAAATGAAAGCATATAAATAAATTAGGAGTTTAGAGATAGTTACCAAACCAAAGAACTATGCTCTAAGTCTCCAAAACATGGTGGTTGTTCCACCAAACCTCGTTGATAGTGGTGCATCAAATGTGTGTCCATCAAGTCTATGTGCATCCACCACCAAGGCACCAACTCTCTCACGTCGTGTGAGAGCCCGCACCTATATCAAATACAAAAGGTGGGGATTTTGGTACCCATATTCTTTTGGGTCCTTGAGGGTTAGCATTTCATTATAAGGAACCCAAATATTTTTATTAGCAAAATTTTAAGAATTTATTCTATCATAACAAAATCTTGCTAAATGGCCTTTGCGGCCGCAATGTGTACACTTGTACACTCTAGGATGCATATGTGTATGAGTGTGATCATGGCGTGCAAAGTGTGCATATGCATGATGAGGATGATGTGCATGCTTATGTGGAGTTTGTTTCTTTGAAAATAAGGACTCCAATCTACAATAGTTAAAAGCACATTTGCTTAAAGTTGAGCTCAAACAATCTATTTTATTTTTCAAAAATTTAATCTCATTTTGATTAATAGTGGCATGTAAAGCATGGTGAGATTGAGAATCATTATTCTTTTTCTTTTTCAAAATATTTTTTCTTTTCTTTTTCAACAATTTTTCTTTTTAAAGAGTTGTTTTCATTTAAAGCAACTTCTTTTTGTTTTTCTACCAAAACAATTTTATTTTTCAAAGTAGTGTTTCCTTCACAAAGATCATTCAATTTAGAAAGCAAGAAAACATTTCATTTTTCAAAATTTCATTTTCTTTTTCAATGCATGCAACTTTATTTTTAAAAGAATCATTTTCTTTTAACATGCAATCAAATTTCTTTTTCATTTTCTTATTATCCTTTTTAATCATGTCATATTTTTCAAGTAATTGTTGACAAAAAGATGTAAGCTCATCATATGACATATCAACATCTTCATCTAGCTCGGATTCGGTGTTTACCTGAAGGGAGTTATCCCCTTGAACCATGTAGCACACGTTGGAAGCGTCACTTCCAACATCCGAGTCGCTCCCCGCATAATATTGTTCTTTTTCGCCAAGGGAGATGATGAAGTTTCATACTATAAAAGCCGAATCAAGATTAGCAACCCTAGATAAATAATCATCATTTAGGGTACTCTTCAAAGCATGTAGGGCTTTTGCATTAGCCTCAATATTTTTGCCATTTAAACAAAAAGAATCTTTAATAGTGGCAAAATAAACATGAATCCCTAAGGCTTTGAGGTACAAAGACATCTTAACATTCCAAGTTTGGATGTTAAGAATGTCAAAGGTGGGAGGTGACATGAAATCCATGGTGTGTGTACAAATATTGTGATTAGCTATAAAATGATGATCTTTAACTCTAGGTTGTTAGACCCAAATCAAGAGCACTTGGCTCTGATACCAATTGTAATCACCTAGAGGGGGCTGAATAGGTAATGAGCTAATCTAATGGTCAATAATGCAGAATTAAAAACTTATTAGTGCAAACTAAAACTACTTAAACTAAACACCACGTATAACAAGAGTGTAGCCGGATTCCTCGTGAAGGGCTCTGGATTAACTCCTCAAGATTCCTCTAAATAAGAGTTGAGGTGCCGCGTTGGCTCTCTTTGTTGAATACAAGTGTTAGCAAACAATCCCAAGCATATAACAATAAAGCACACAAAATATCAAGCATATAAAGATGAAAGCAATATAAGCATGTAAGATATAAACAAGTAAGAGATAGAGAGAGCAATCACAAACACGGGATATTTGTTTCGAGGTTCGAGCACACTTGCTCTACGTCCCCGCCTTCAACACTTGAAGGATTTTCACTAAAATCGATCTCACCGGATCACTCGGTGCCGCAACACCTACAAGACGAGTTCACACTTGAATTCCTTGGACTCTCTAGTCCCTCTACTCATTCCCGCAAGAACACCCGCAAGCCCACTAGCTCGCAGAGGCCGCACCTCAAACACCGAGTTCACACTAGAACCCGAAACAACGCGAACACACATGTCCGCCTCCTCAAAGCAAAGATGAAGTCTTTTGGTGATCATAACACTTAGATCACCTAAAAACAATCTCACAAAACCTCTCCTACAGGTAGATATAGCAATGGATAGCTCAAGTGTTTGTGAGAAAAACTAGGATGGAAATTGTGGTAGAAAACACAAGAAATCACTTTTCAAAACACTCTTGATAAACACTCTTTTGATTTGAAAATGTAGCTCTAAAACATGTGGATATAACTACTAAAATGGGTATGCAAGACTAGCCCAAAACTCTTCTCAAAATCTTGTGTAAAACAGCCCCCAAAAGCCCCCTTTAAATAGGCTCCAAAAACTAGCCGTTGGGAGCCAGGATGACCTGTCGGTCGACCGTCCGGTCGACCGGCCAACGGTCAGAATTCTGGCCGTTGTGCTAGCGGTCGACCGGCCGGTCGACCGTGGTAAGGATATAGAGAGCTGAGCTCTCTGCCGGTTGACCGCCCGGTCGACCGGGGCCGTTTTCAGAGAGCAGACACTCTCTGGCGGTCGACTGTGCGGTCGATCGGCCCATCCTGTGCACGTCGACCGACCGTTCCGGTCGACCGCCAGATCCTGGCAGGCCATTTATAGGATTTAAAACTTGAGTTTTTTATTTAAAATAAAATCCCATAAATTCACGAAAAATCTACAAAAATAGTTTCAGTGTAATACTTTGATAAATAAATATGTTTGAGCAAAATCAAAATATGTTACAAACATTTTGAACTATTTTTGTAACTTAGAAATTTTGGCTAAAAACAAAAACCGTATTTTTCCAATTTTTTTTTCCAAAACTTCTCCAAATACAAAAACAAGATATTGAAATTCACCTAGAGGGGGGGTGAAAAGGTGATAATGCTAATCTAATGAACTTAATGCTGAATTTAAAAACTAATTGCAATTAACAAGAGATGCACACTCAAACAAGCCAAGGAAATAATTATGAATGAACAATATGAATTGATGCAAGGCACAATATAGAGAGAGAGTAAGAGCCAAGGATCAAGCGCAAACAATAAGATATGTTTCGAGGTTCGAGCACCCAGCTCTACATCCCCGCCTTCACACAGAAGGATTTCAACTCCACTAGCTTGTCCACAAAGGACTCCCACACAGGGAACCTCCACCGAGGATTTGGGGCAATACAATAACAAGGAGTACCCAACTCCTCTCCTTACAAACGCAACCTCCTCCTCGAGGCACAACAGCAAGCCAACAAACAATCACCTCACAACTTGAGAGATTAGCACAAAACTTACACAAGGATCACCTCACACCTTGAGGGATACAACCCAATAGCACAACCTCCTCAACACAATGAGGGAAAGGCACAAAGCTAAGCTAAGATAGGGTTTACAACTTGGTGATCAAAAGACCACAAACAATCTCTTTTCCCACATAAAGATCCTATAGAATAAGATAGTAGATGTAGCTCAAGTGTGGAGAAAATCAAAGGAATGGAAATCAAAAACTCAAAGAAAATCCTTGGGAAAAACTAGAAACCAAGATAAAGAAGTTGAATCAAACACTTTTCCCAAAAACCCTTTTCTTTGATTTTCCAAACCCTAGCAAAAACACCAAATAGATTGTTCAATTTAAAGCCTAAAAACTTCTTTTGATTGTTGTGAAAACACTGGAGAGTCAGGAAAAATTAGCACTAAAAATCTTAGAGAAAACCTCTTTCCAATGGGGTATTTATAGCCCCTAGAAAAATATAGCCGTTGGCAGTAAATTCTGCCAAAAATGAACTACCGGTCGACCGTCCGGTCGACCGGCCAACGGTCACTTTTGACCGCTAGCAGCTACGGGTCGACCGGACAGTCGACCGGCCCCAGAACCAGAGAGCAACGGCTCTCTGGCCGGTTGACCGCTCGGTCCACTGGGAGCAACCCGAGAGCAACCTGCTCTCAGTCGGTCGACCGTGCGGTCGACCGGCCTATCGGGCAGCCAGCATGCACGTATCCGTGCACGTCGGTCGACTGCTACGGGCGGCCGGCTACTTGGTACATTCGACCGTCCAGTCGACCGAACTAGCCTGGCAGAGGCAGTTCTGGTCAGAAAAACATGTTATTTTTAATTCTAAAAATTCTCATAAATCTTCTAAAAATACACAAAAATAGTTTTATCATTTTACATTGATATACAAACTTGTGTTAAAAATTTCAACACAAATTTCAAACATTTTGAACCATTTTTGTGTTATAAAAATTTTGCCAAAAACCAAAAACAATATTTTCTAAAACTTGGATTTTGAATTGAAAATACGTTTTGTCCAAAACTTATCTAAATACAAAAACATTATATTTAAACACTTTGTAGCATGTTGCATATGGATGGAAATCCAATATACAAGAAACATATACATATCCATCTTTTTGACTTTAATTCCAAAATATGTTTTGTTAAAAATACCAAAACACTAAACTCATGAAATAGACTATCAAACTAAGTTTGTCTAAGAAGTTGAAGCATGCATGTATATAGAACAAATCTTATATACATTAAACCATGTAAACTTGTTTTGAATTTATCTATTCATGAAAACCAAGATCGGTTAAACCAATCAAACCGAAAACCAAAACGGAAACATGAAATGTGTGTGTTGTGAACTTGAGCATATCATACTATTCTAATCTTTACAAATGGATCTAAAACTCAAACTAAACTAGGTACCGATGTCTTCTTGTAGAGCGCCGTCTCCAAGCTGACTCGAACCAAAACTCCAAACTTCGAGCTTGACTCCAACGAGTGCTATATATGATCTTGATGCTCGGGCTCTGAAAACATCATGTGAAAGCTTCCAAACCATCTTGTTGAAGCTAATCACCAACTAATATCTTGGTTAATAATCTGAAACTAAAATCACAAGATTATTAGTACACATACTTCATGAGTTAATCATCATCAAAACTAGAGTGGAAGGCCTTTTGGCCAACAGATATTTTAAACACTTTTAAAGCATAGAGTGTATGGATATGATCCACTACACATACAAGGTGAAATATCTATGTTTTTGACAATAAACACTAAAAATAGTTTTGGTTAAAGACATGTAAACTTTGAATACCAAAAACAAAATGGTATTTTGTCAAAATGAAAAGTCTTTTCCAAAATGAAAATTCTTTTATGAAAACTCATCTAAATCAAGAGTGTGTGTATATATGGTATACTTGAGCAATCCACCAACTATTCTATCCTTTACATTTTAACTAAAAACAAAAATCTTAATAAAAACAAATCTAGACTCATGTCTTGATCTTGAAGGTCTTCACTTGAAGTCTTCACATCTTCTTGACTTGGTCGAAACTTGATCCAAAGAGCTAGACTCCTCTTGAGTACTTGATGTGGTCTTGATGCATAGGCTCTTGAATCAAACCGTGTTAGCTCCAAAACTTGACTTTAAATCCTTTGATGAAGCTACACACCTACTAAGATCTTGATCATAAATCTGAGACTAATTAAACACAAGATCATTAGTACTATAACTACATGAGTTAATCATCATCAAAACTAGAGTAATGGGCCTTTGGGCGAACACTTTTTCCCCATGATTATCTTCTGCAAAATAGACATTTAAGACAAGAAATTTAGCAGATTTATTACACGATAAATGTGGATATGTAATAAAGAATAATACAATAAATGCGCGCAATCAGATACCTCCCACTGATCTTGCCCCCACCTGGCTGATTAACTTGTGGTTAAATTCAGCAATATACCCCCGTGGACAGTCTAACTAGTTAGAAGTCGTCTATGTCTAAGTTTACCCTAACTTATTTAGACTTTTTTATTTGTTTGCTAATTTGTTTATTTCTCTTTGTTTGTGTTTGACATTTCTTATGTGATATGGCTTATAACAACAATTTTTCTAATTTTAATGGTGATCCGTGTTACACCCGACCTCATTTTCAGATATTACCAACCCGGCATATCATAACTTTAACCAACCTAGTGTGCCAGATTTGTCTTATCCGAATCAATACATGCCCCAGTCTCAATAATATGAACAAGACTGGAATAATCATTACTACTCTTCAAAGAGTCAATGGGGATACAACTCCCCCGAGTCTTATTGTCAACCACCTTACCAACATCCAGCTTCATATACTTCTTCTCCCGAACAACCATTAGAAGAATCAATTGACTGAGAAAAGAGGATGGAAGCCTTAGAAGAGCTCAGCGACGAATTCAAATTTTAGAAGACTCAAAATCCCGTCAAATTTTCAGATCACAGATCCTTACTCTATTTTTCAAGGAGAACATGCCAGCTTAGAAAAGAGTATGAAAACCATGATTCAATGCAAAAATGATCCACTCGATATGATAGAAGCAAGACTTAGTAGATTGGAAAACATGCGTAGGAATAAGGAAACTCTCCCTACCCAATCTTTGACTATTCCCGACACTTCTAGTTATATTGATGAAAACCAAGAATCATGGTAGCTTGAAGACTTTGACAAAGATTCAATTTCACTACAAAACCTTGAACTTAATCAATATCAACCTATTGACGAATTGGCAAGTTTTCATTTTAATGAGATTGAACTTGATTATGAATGTGAACCCGATCCCCAACTTTGTGATTCAGTTTCCATATTCGAATCTCATTGACTCCAGTATTCTTACTCAATTTGGACTAATTTCCCGAGCCAATATTTATTCCCGTACCTATAGATCTAGAAATAGAATCACCAATTTTGGATAGTCACATTCCATTGATGGGAAAAGAATGTGAATTTCAATTCTTGGATTGGACTCAACTCTTGAACAAAAACTAACTCTCGAACCTAAAGTTGATTTTTCCGAGTTAGTATTGATTCCTGAACCTATTATTCTTGAGACCAAGTCAACCATTCCACCAAGTCACATTCTTTTGTTGGATCTAGGTATAGACCATGATGACTCTGTGATGATTTTTCAAGACTGGTCATGTAAAGGGAGTAAGTTTCACGATAGAATCTTTCATGATCCTATTCATATTGGGGACTGTAAATATGTAAATAGAAAAGAGTTCAATAAAGGTGGTTCACGGAACCACCACATTATCATGATTGGGTAGCAACGCTTGACCCAATAAGACCACCGCCATAAGGTAATATTTTCCTTCCCATTCTTCTTTTTCATGCATCCATGCCTTAATTCATACATTGAGAACAATGCATAAGATAGGTGTGGGGGAGGGTTCTAACATAACTTAGGTTTTCCTTTTTTAAAATTTATTTTTTAATATTTTCTTTACTTTTAAAAACTTTTTGAAAATAGAAACAATATTTTGACATATTTTTTGTAAGAAATTAAGTCAATTTTATGGAATAGGAGAATCATAATTAGGATTTCTTATACTTGGTTAAAAAAAATTATTTGTTTGATTTCCAAGATTAGGAAGAAAATTTGGAAAAGTAATTTAGTCTTAATTTTTATCTTGATGATATATGCATGCTTTATACACTTGCACACTTAGTGTTCAAAAACCATGATTCTTATACCTTACTAATATATATATATATATAATATATATATATATATATATATATATATATATATATATAATATATATATATATATATATATATATATATATATATCTTCTTATTAAGTTAGGTATTTGTGCCTTGTAAAGCATAAGTATTCACGCTTAAAGGTGGTTCATATAATAAAATCCTTAGTTTTGTGGTCTTGTTTGCTCGAGTCCTTAAGTCCTTGGGGTGTTTTCTCACCCAGTGACCTAAGACCGTTTGTTTTGGGAGTCACTGATTAAAGGCTTGTTAAATGGGCAGATTAGAAAGGCTAATAGAACTAAGGAATAATATCACCAAAAAATCAAAAAATAATAAAAGAGAAAAAATAAAAAGGCATAAGAGTTAGAGTTAAAGAACCCCAAGTCAAAATTTCACGATCACAAATGTGCATATGACTTAGGGTAAAATAATAGATTAGATGAGAAATATAGTTTAACTCCATGCCTTGGTTGATAACAAGTTTTTGAATAAAGACTAAGCTTAAGAATGAAAAGTTTGATTTTCTTATAACTTATAAATTACTTAATTCTTACAATAATACTTCAAATATTTTTCTCTTTCAAAATGTATTTTCAAAATACTAACACTTTATTTCTCTTTCTTTATGAATTTTGTGAGAGTAATTCACTGAATACCCTCACGAGACAAAACTCGTACTCTAGAGGGAACCTAGAGGTTTAATGGCTTCTTACACACACTCAGTACAATCGCGTGACCCGCGAAAGTGGTCTAATAATTTTAGGTTTAGTTTTGTTGTTTTGTGATTTGTCACA
This sequence comes from Agave tequilana, assembly GCA_038442645.1. Lineage (NCBI taxonomy): Eukaryota > Viridiplantae > Streptophyta > Magnoliopsida > Asparagales > Asparagaceae > Agave > Agave tequilana. The sequence goes on along the minus strand of JAVJIF010033893.1, from coordinate 10,515 downwards.
TACATTGCATTTATGTTGTCACTTTACCATACTTGTTTGCTAATAAATGATATTATAATTGTCTTTTTCTTTGCTAAATGTAGGCCCAAATGCTCAAAGAAATAAATGAGGAACAAGCCCAAAAGCCCACTTTATTCTGAAATAATTCAGAATAAACTCGAAGTGAAGAAATCTGGGCTATCAAGGAGTTGAGAAAATCCCTCCTTGAATCGAGGAATCGGAGCCAAGAAAATCAAATGCTGATTCAGTCAGTGGTTGAAGAAGAAACAAGAAAATCAACCAGATATGCGAGAAGCCCTTCACCCCAGGAAGCTCCCCCCTTTTGGTGTGGCCACCGGGCCACACCAATGCCGCAAAAACGCGGCAAAAGCGCGCGTTTTTTGCGGCAATCTTGGGGAGTTAGGGGGAGCGTTTGCTCCCCCGACCTCCCGGGATCTTGGTTGTTGGTTTTTTGGCTATAAATACCTCCTTCAGCAGAGAAAAAGGCAGCGAAGACTAGGATTAAACTTTGCTTTTATTTTCTTAGGATCTAGGTTCATTGTTAGTTAGAACACAAGTTGTAACTCTGTTGTTTACTTTGTAGTTCAGTTTAAAAAGCTTGTGAGAGAGAGGACTGAGAGCTTGTAATCAAAGATTGAAGTGACGGCAATTCAAGAGCAAGCCATCTTTTCTCCACTCGTGTTTCGGTATGTTGCGCATGTTTATTTTTGCTTTGTCGTTTTCCATGAATAACTAAAGGGTTTTCTGGGCTAGCTATCTCCTTTCTCTTGTTTTCTTCTCCTCTGTTTTTTTTTAAAGAAAAAGTCCCGATGACTCATATGCATGCCTCCCTTACAAGCCTTTCTTTTTGAAAGTGTTCTTGAAGGCACATGAGGATGGGCATAGATAGTTGAATTCACTATTCTCTCTTGATCTTCTTGTGAATCATTTTTAATTCATTCTTGCTTCTTCGCGCTTTATGTTTTAATATCTGATTCCAACTCTTTCTTGAAGATAAAAAACTCAACCCCTCTACATCTTATGTGCTTTACTCAAAGCTCTCTAAAAAGAATCAACTTTAAGTCTTGCAAATGAACCCGAGGGACTTAATATTTTAAGAGAAGAATGAACAAGTGAGTAGGAAGATAGTAAGCCCAGATTTGATTTCATATTATAAAACAACATCACAACTCTTAAAGCTTTTTACAAATCACTTTCTCCAAATCATTTTCTGAAAGTTGAAATTTCTCTTTTTCATCTCTTTTCCTTCCATTCTCTTTTCTTAAAAAACTAACACACTTCTTTGTTTCTATTTACTTCACCGAAACGCTTCTATCGCATCCCTCCTCGTGGACTCGACCCGCTAGCCACAAGCTACACGGTACATTCTTAACTTCATTGGTTGTTTCATTTGTTATAGCAATCAATTTTTGCGCCGTTGCCGGGAGGGAACGGTGTAGTTATTTTAACAATTCTTGTGTGTTTGCTTCAGGGACTCAAAGATCAAGATCTAGCATTCAAGCTTTGCCAAGAAGACTTGAAAATTCTGTGCCCCTACTCTCGAAAGTAGGAAACAGAATTTCAAGAAATTGCTTTGCAAATCTGAAATTTTTTTGGGACTACTAAAAACTTTGTTTTGCAGGACATATTGCTCGCAAAAACTCTAGTTTTTATATGTCATATTTGTGCTAGTGTTTCTATCCAACATCCCTGTTTTAAGTCAACAGTAAAAGATTCGTTGAAAGTTAAAAATTGATTAGACATTTGCATTCTAGGCACAAGTCTTTTCAATTCTTTTACTTTACTGTTGAAGAGAGCTGGAGACAAGGTATGTATGCATAGCATATAGTTTAGGAAACATTCTTGGGTGATTTTGCTTTTGAATGATACTTTCCTATATCTTGCACACTTGCACTAATCAATTCTAAGGGCAAAACCCTAATCAAGATAAGGTGGGGAAGTCATTACCCTTCCTTAGCCCACAAACCATCTCCAAGCACGCACAACCTAAGCCTAATTAAAATTTGATAGACGTTGGCCTTAGGGACATCTCGAACTCAATAGGAGATTATCTTAAAGAGGAAAAGTGTTGGAAATTGACTCCTGTAAAGTCAGTGTCAAGGAAAGGGATTGAGGGCCAAAAGCCCGAAGAGTGGTGGTTACTTAATTAAGGAACGTCTTTTGACGGAAAACCTCCGACCAATCTTGCCCCGACCTGGCTGACTAGCTTGTGGTCAAGGTCTACACTCTACCTCTTGTGGACAATCGACCAGTTAGGAGTTGTCTAGGTCAAGGATACCTTAGACTAGGCTTGGTCGATTTTTCTTTATTGTTGACCGCTGTTTGAACTTGTTGTGATTGTGATTGTGTTTGTGTATGCAAGTGTGGTCGAGAGACCCCAATTCATCTAGGTTGACTAAGAACACATCACCACCTAAGTTTGAACCAAGGCCAGATCCGATAATGGCTCAATCCACATCACTGCAGGATAGGTTCTACCCCATTAGGACCTCACTTCCATCGTGCATTTCACTTCCATCGGTTGGTGAATACAATTTCGAGCTCAAGCCTCAATTCATCAACACACTCCCCAAATTTCATGGTCTAGAGTCCGAAGATGCCTACTTCTTCATAAGAGAATTTGAGGAAGTATGTCTTATGATGAAAATCCCACACCTTGTAGACGATGCTATTAGGTTGAGATTTATCCCGTTTGCACTTAAGGACCTAGCGAAAAAGTGGCTCTATAGCTTAGCAGCCGGTTCCATCACATCTTGGGATGGTTTCATCAAGGTCTTCTTGAAGAAATTCTATCCTATCCATAAAACTGCTCTCATTAGGAAGACGATCATGCAATTTAAGCAAGAACCTAGTGAACCGTTCTGGAGGTACTTTGAACGCTTTAAGGACCTCCTTGTCCAATGTCCACATCATGGAATAGAGAAATGGCGACAATGCCAAATTCTCTATGACGGTTTAGACTACTCCACCAAAACCCTCTTAGAAAGTATGTGCCAAGGGGGTTTCTTGCAGAAAGATGAAGATGAGGGATGGGATCTGTATGAAAATTTAGCTGAGAAAACCATCCAATGGGAATCTGCGAGTGAGACCCATAAGAATCCTAACTCCATCTCTTCGAAAGGAGGTCTCCATTCCATAGAATTGTCCATCGCTAATGAGGCTAAGTTAGCTAATTTAGCTAGAAGACTGGAAGCTCTAGAGACAAAAGAACCAAGTCCAGTCAATCAAGTCAGCCCGAACTAATTTCCACCCCCGGGCTGCACTTATTGTCAAGCCATGAACCATGTGTTTGAGGAATGCCCAGTGTTTCAAGCTCAGCAATCCTACACGAACCGATGAATGCGGCCTTTTCAAGGCCGAACAATAACCCTTATGCCCCAACGTACAATCCCGGCTAGAGAAATCACCCTAATTTCTCATGGAGCCAGAACAACAATGACCATTCACGATTCAATCATGCTAACCACTTCCAACATGGTAACAATTCTTCCAATCATCAACCCAACTTCTCCAATTTCCATAATAATTCTCCCAACCATCCACCAAGCTTTCCAAATTATCAACAGAACTTTCCTAACCAATCTCCACAATCCTCCTTCCAGAATCCTCAATTGGAAAGGAGAATGACTGACTTTGAAAGGAACATGGAGAGATATATGAAAAATCAAGACACTCTCATGCAAACCATTCAGAGGTTAGAGGTTCAAATGAGCCAACTAGCCAACCCACAGAATGAGAGACAAAAGGGTACCCTGCCTAGTCAGCCAGTCACCAATCCGAGGAATTCCCAAAAGCTCATTTGGCTGAGGATCCTTCATTCAATCAATGTAATGCTGTGCATACATTGAGGTCAGGAAAGAAAGTTGATAACCAAGTGTCGACACCCACCAATCCTATTCAGCACAACCACAATCAAGCTTCCACCTCATCCAATCCAATTTCTTCCAATTCAGACGAGTCCGAAAAAGACAAGTCAGCCAGCTAGGTGCACCAGCCTATAGTACCATTTCCAAATAGGCTGAAAAACAATAAGCAAAACCCGCACATGGACAAGATAATCGAGATGTTTAACCAAGTGAAGATAAATGTGCCACTTCTTGATGCCATCCAACATGTTCCTTCCTATGCTAAGTTTCTTAAGGACATGTGCACCAAGAAGAGAAAGACTAATGTTCCTAAGAAGTCTTCCTAGCCACTAATATTAGTGAGCTATTTTCGGGTCCTATCCCTGTCAAGTACAAAGATCCAGGTAGCCCTACCATTGCCTGCACAATAGGACAAGCCGAGATTAGTCGGGCACTTCTTGACTTGGGAGCAAGTATCAACTTGCTTCCATTCTCTGTTTATCAACAACTCGGGTTGGGTGACCTTAGTCCAACTCGAGTCACCATCCAACTGGCTGACCGTTCTGTTAAAGTTCCAAAGGGGAAATTAACGATGTCCTGATTCGGGTAGGAGAGTTCATATACCCTGTCGATTTCATAGTTTTGGAGACACAACCTGTGTCCAACTCCAATCGTAGGGCTCAAACTCCGGTCATCCTAGGTCGACCATTCCTGGCCACTGCTAATGCCATCATCAATTGCAGGAATGGGTCTATGAGGTTAACCTTTGGAGACATGACTAAAGAAGTCAATGTCTTTCATCTAGGAAAACAACCTCGTGACATCGAGGACCAAACTTTTGAAGTAAACCAAATTGAGAACTTGACAAGTGAACACGGAGAAGAATTGGAATCAGAAATGGAGATTGACTTCGAGTTAGAGTCTGATGACTTTAATCTCGATCAGGCGGTAGACTCTGCCGTAAATTGGGCTTCAAACCCAATTTCACCTACAATGGAGCCAACAGATTTGACTAGTCCTTCTAGTAAGCCTGCCTCTTCCTTAGAATTGAAAGCCCTTCCTGCGCATCTCAAGTACGCCTATCTAGGCGAACAAGAGACCTTTCCCGTCATCATTGCCTCTCATTTAAATGACAGGGAAGAAAAAGATTTGAAAGATATTCTAAGGAAACATAAGGAAGCCATCGGGTGGACTATGACTGATATTAAGGGATTAAGTCCAACCATCGTTCAACACCGCATCCATCTCAATGAAGACGCCACACCCAAGAGAGACCCGCAGCGTAGGTTAAACCCTATAATGCAAGAGGCTGTTCATGCTGAAATCATAAAACTCTTAGACAATGGGATAATTTATCCCATTTCGGATAGCCAATGGGTCAGTCCTGTCCACGCGGTCCCAAAGAAATCTGGTTTCACCGTAGTGGAAAACGAGAACAAAGAGTTGGTTCAAACTCGACTTCCTACGAAGATTCGAGTTTGCATTGACTATAGGAAACTGAATGCTGCAACTCGTAAGGACCACTTTCCACTTCCCTTCATTGATCAGATGCTTGAACGATTAGCGGGTCACGAGTACTACTGCTTCTTGGACGGTTACTCGGGCTATAACCAGATCCTTATCGCTCCTGAGGACCAAGAAAAGACCACGTTTACCTGTACATTTGGGACATTTGCTTATCGTCGAATGCCATTCGGCTTATGCAATGCCCCAGCAACATTTCAACGTTGCATGTTGAGTCTTTTCTCTGACATGGTAGAGCGCTTCTTAGAAATCTTCATGGATGATTTCTCCATCTACGGAGATTCATTCACTCAATGTCTCCACCATCTTGAACTCGTCCTCCAACGTTGTGCTGAAAAACATTTGACACTAAATTGGGAGAAATGTCACTTCATGGTGAAACATGGAATTGTCTTGGGTCATGAAATATCCAAGAAAGGAATAGAAGTGGATAGAGCCAAAATCGAGGTTATTGCTAAGCTTCCCATGCCCAAATGCGTTAAGGATATTAGATCCTTCCTAGGACACGCTGGTTTCTACCGTAGATTTATCAAGGATTTTAGCAAAATTGCTAGGCCCTTGACTAATCTGTTAGCTAAGGATGTGTCCTTCACTTTCGATGCTGACTGCATCACTTCTTGGGAGAAGCTTAAGAGAGAGCTGATTTCTGCACCAATCATATCTGCCCCGGATTGGTCTAAGCCGTTTGAGATTATGTGTGATGCTTCTGATTTTGCCATAGGCGCTGTCCTAGGACAACGTATTGATAACAAGCAGCATGTGATCTACTACTCTAGTAGGACTCTCAATGACGCTCAACTGAACTACACTACGACAGAGAAGGAATTCTTGGCAGTAGTGTTTGCCTTAGAGAAGTTTCGCCCCTACCTACTAGGGTCCAAAACTACCATCTTCACCGATCATTCTGCACTTAGGTATCTAATGATGAAGAAGGATGCCAAGGCCCGACTCATTCGTTGGATCCTCCTTCTTCAAGAATTTGATCTCGAAATTCGAGACAAGAAAGGTGTAGAAAATGTCGTTGCTGACCATCTCTCACGGATTCCCAATTCTCCATGCAACGAATTACCCATCAATGAGGATTTTCCTGATGAACATCTCTTAGCTATCTCTAGGGAACCTTGGTTTGCTGATATAGTGAATTACTTAGTCACAAACCAAACTCCGTCTCATTGGTCCAAAAATGAAGTTCACCGGTTCTTATCCCAAGTCCGGTATTTCTTTTGGGAGGAACCGTATCTTTTCAAGTACTGTTCCGACCAAATTATTAGGAGATGCATTCCCGATGAGGAGGTTAGGAGTGTTCTGTCCTTCTGTCACGAACTTGCATGCGGTGGACACTTTGGTCCCCGCAAGACAGCTGAAAAGGTGTTACAAAGTGGGTTTTATTGGCCCACTCTGTTCAAGGATGCCTATGAATATTGCAAGACGTGCCCTAGATGCCAAATGGTAGGTAGGATCTCACCTCGAAATATGATGCCCCTCAACCCAATTCTAGAAATAGAACTCTTTGATGTTTGGGCATCGACTTTATGGGTCCATTTCCTAACTCATTTGGGAACCAATACATATTAGTTGATGTGGACTACGTGTCTAAGTGGGTAGAAGCCATTCCGTGTAAAACTAATGATAACAATTTGTTATAAAGTTTCTGAGAGAGAACATTTTTTCCCGCTTCGGAACCCCTCGTGCTATCATCAGTGATAATGGCACCCACTTTTGCAATAGATCTTTTGAAGCCCTTATGCGAAAGTATGCCATAACTCACAAGTTGTCCACACCATATCATCCTCAAACCAGTGGGCAAGTTGAGGTTTCAAATAGACAAGTCAAACTTATATTGGAGAAAACTGTGAACCAAAACCGGAAAGATTGGTCCTTAAAACTTGTAGATGCTCTATGGGCCTACAGGACCGCTTTCAAGACGATTTTAGGAATGTCTCCCTATAGGTTAGTCTATGGCAAACCTTGTCACTTGCTCGTTGAGTTAGAACACCGAGCCTTATGGGCAATCAAGCAGTTGAATTTCGATTTGACTAAGGCCGGTGACCTTCGGAAATTACAAATTTCCGAATTGGAGGAATTGAGAAATGAGGCCTATGAAAATGCTAGGATCACTAAAGATAGAGTGAAGATTTTCCATGACAAGCACATCATAAGAAAAACCTCTGTCCCTGGTCAAAAAGTCTTACTCTACAATTCTAGGCTTCATCTTTTCCCAGGAAAATTGAAATCACGATGGACTGGGCCATTCGTTGTAAAGACCGTGTTTCCACACGGCGCAGTTGAGATCAGTGACCCCAAGAATGGAAATGACTTTAAGGTAAATGGTCAACGCCTTAAACCTTTCTTGGAATCGGTGCCGGTAGATGAAATGGTAACGGTAATGGGTCTTTTTGACCCAGTATATCAGTAACTTTCCTCCTTTCCATTTTATTTCATACAATTATACATTTCTTTCATACATTGGGGACACTGCATGAGATAAGTGTGGGGGAGGGTTCTAACATACCTGATAAAAAAAAAAAAAGAAAAAAAAGAAAAGAGAAAAAAAAAAGAGAAAAAATGGATATATAAAAAAAAAATTTGAAAAAGGGTAGACAATATTTTGATATATTTTTTGTAAGTATTTAAGTCAATTTTAAGGAATAGGAGAATCATAATTAGGATTTCTTTCACTTGGTCAAAATAAGATAACTTGTTTGATTTTTAGGGTTAGGAAGAAAATCTGGGAAAGTAATTTAGTCTTGATATTTACCTTGATGACATATGCATACAAAATACACTCACACACTTAGGGTTTGAAAACAGAGACTCTTATGCCTTATAAAAAAAAAAAAAAGAGTCTAATTATTGAGTAGCTAGGTGCTTTGGCCTAAGCAAGCCTTAGTATTTATGCAAAAGATAATTAGACAAGTTTGAAAAAAAAAAGGTATTCTCTGATTAAGCTGGGTACTTATGCCTCATGAAGCATAAGTATTCACGCCTAAAAGGGGTACCTCGTATAAATAATGTGTATCCTCTGATTAAGCTGGATACTTGTGCCTCATGAAGAATAAGTATTCACGCCTAAAAGGGTTACATAGTGTAAATAAAAACCTTAGTTTCATGGCCTTATCTGCTCGGGTGTTTAGGTCCTTAGGGGTGTTTTCTCACCTGGTGCCCTAAAACCGTCTGGTTTGGGTGTCACCGACTGAAAGCTCGTTACATGGGCAGATTAGAAAGCCTAATGAAATAGAGGAATAAAAGTTCACAATAAAATAAATAAATATGAGGCATAGGAGTTAATGTTGAAGAACCCTTAGTAAAATTCACAGTCACGATGGTGCATACGACTCAGGGTAAATTAATAGACTAGATGAGAAGTACAGTTTGACTCCTTACTTTAATTAACAACATGTTTTTGAATGGAGACTAAGTTTAGGAATGAAAAATTTGATATTCCTATAACTTATAGATTACTTAAACTCTCACAAATATACTTCAAATATTTTCGCCTTCCAAAAAGAAAAAAAAGAAAAAAAAAGAAAAAAAAAGTGATTTTCGAAAATACTAACCTTTTTCCTTTTTTGATTTTGTGGGTGTAATCCGCTGAAAATCCTCACGGGACAAAACTCGTCCTCTAGGGGTGACCTAGAGGTTCAACAGCTTGTTGCACATGCTCAGTGCAATCGAGTGACCTGCGAAAGTGGTCTAATAATTGATTCAAGTTAGTCTAATGTTTTGCTCGAGGGCGAGCAAAAGATAAGTGTGGGGGTGTGATTTGTCACATACATTGCATTTATGTTGTCACTTTACCATACTTGTTTCCTAATAAATGATATTAATAATTGTCTTTTTCTTTGCTAAATGTAGGCCCAAATGCTCAAAGAAATAAATGAGGAACAAGCCCAAAAGCCCACTTTATTCTGAAATAATTCAGAATAAACTCGAAGTGAAGAAATCTGGGCTATCAAGGAGTTGAGAAAATCCCTCCTTGAATCGAGGAATCGGAGCCAAGAAAATCAAATGCTGATTCAGTCAGTGGTTGAAGAAGAAACAAGAAAATCAACCAGATATGCGAGAAGCCCTTCACCCCAGGAAGCTCCCCCTTTTGGTGTGGCCACCTGGCCACACCAATGCCGCAAAAACGCGGCAAAAGCAGCGTTTTTGCGGCAATCTTGGGGAGTTAGGGGGAGCGTTTGCTCCCCCGACCTCCCCGGGATCTTGGTTGTTGGGTTTTTGGCTATAAATACCTCCTTCAGCAGAGAAAAAGGCAGCGAAGACTAGGATTAAACTTTGCTTTTATTTTCTTAGGATCTAGGTTCATTGTTAGTTAGAACACAAGTTGTAACTCTGTTGTTTACTTTGTATTTCAGTTTAAAAAGCTTGTGAGAGAGAGGACTGAGAGCTTGTAATCAAAGATTGAAGTGACGGCAATTCAAGAGCAAGCCATCTTTTCTCCACTCGTGTTTCGGTATGTTGCGCATGTTTATTTTTGCTTTGTCGTTTTCCATGAATAACTAAAGGGTTTTCTGGGCTAGCTATCTCCTTTCTCTTGTTTTCTTCTCCTCTGTTTTTTTTAAAGAAAAAGTCCCGATGACTCATATGCATGCCTCCCTTACAAGCCTTTCTTTTTGAAAGTGTTCTTGAAGGCACATGAGGATGGGCATAGATAGTTGAATTCACTATTCTCTCTTGATCTTCTTGTGAATCATTTTTAATTCATTCTTGCTTCTTCGCGCTTTATGTTTTAATATCTGATTCCAACTCTTTCTTGAAGATAAAGAACTCAACCCCTCTACATCTTATGTGCTTTACTCAAAGCTCTCTAAAAGAATCAACTTTAAGTCTTGCAAATGAACCCGAGGGACTTAATATTTTAAGAGAAGAATGAACAAGTGAGTAGGAAGATAGTAAGCCCAGATTTGATTTCATATTATAAACAACATCACAACTCTTAAAGCTTTTTACAAATCACTTTCTCCAAATCCTTTTCTGAAAGTTGAAATTTCTCTTTTTCATCTCTTTTCCTTCCATTCTCTTTTTCTTAAAAACTAACACACTTCTTTGTTTCTATTTACTTCACTGAAACGCTTCTATCGCATCCCTCCTCGTGGACTCGACCCGTTAGCCACAAGCTACACGGTACATTCTTAACTTCATT